>JACEIK010002922.1:16029-92872 GCA_018107945.1 Datura stramonium
GTTGTAATTAAATATCTTATATTATTATGTTAATTTCCCTTCAATCAATGGTGCGTACGTTGGCGTTTCATCATCTAATTTGAAGCTTAAATTTAAAATTTTGATTTGAAATCAACATTCAGTTATGATATTTAAATAATATTTCAAGTTTGTGATTTTAATTTTTATAAAATTTAAAATTTACTCATAAGTTTATATTATTCATAATTTTAAATTCCCCCAAACTCCAATCTTGAAGCATGGGAGCTTCTTAAGATGTGCATGAACAATTGCAGGCACGACTTATCGTCGAGACTCCTGCTCCAAATTAAGGGATTCGACGACTTGTGCACTAATCTCATGATAGTAAGGTTGCTTGTTTCCACTCATTGAAGATTCTATCTACAAAAGAAGGTCAACGGGGATACTCAAATTGCTCTCACTGACACCAAAGAAGGTGAGGTCGTCTTTAAAAAAGACTCATGGTCAACGTGAAGAGATTGTTCATATTATGTAGAAAGATAATAATAAAGAATAACTAGTTATTTTTATTGTTGATTTATTAGATCAACAGAACTTTATAAAATTTTATGTATTTGAAAATTTTTAATAGCATGTTGCAAACATTTATTTATAAAAGGAAGAGGAGTATATGTGATTTATTAATGTGGTGTTTTAGAATATTTTAATATCCTATTTTATGAGTTTGTTCAATTGGAAAGACTATATAAGAGTAGGAGAAGTTTTGACAATTTTTACAAATTATGAAAATTTCATGTTTGTGAAAAAAAAGATACAACTTTTGCAATTTAAATTACATATCTAAAAAAAATTTCAACTTTAAATCACTCTAATTTGAAACCATGCCCACATGGCCCTAAGTTTCTAAGAAGAAAAGTCAATTTTTCTGTATAAGTTTTTGTATGAATTATTTTTATTTTGGGGTAGTCTTTAATTTTATCCTCAAATATGTTGATTTTTAAATTTTGTTTTTATTGCTCATTTAATAAAAATTTATAGACTAAGGTACTCTTATCTATTCAGATCTAATTCCCTCAACATAAGTTTAGAGAATATTTGTCTCACTCGTATAAATTCTGTAGGAATTACATTATGCAATAAGCTGTGGAGTATTTTTAGAATATGTTAGTGTTTAGAAATTAAAATTATTCCTTTTGGGGCATATATACTTTACCACTTTTAGAGAAAAAAATTTGGTAGTTAATGTGGAATGTAGAGTACATGTGTGGGGATTGGATCCCCTCCAACGATAATTCGCTCCAGTTGCTCCAGTGTTCTCTCAAATTTAAGACACGTGGCTTTTAAAATTTTAATAGATCAAATTTAGTATATTAACTGGAGTACTTAATCCTTTATTAACACTACTCTCTCTTGAGTATTGACTGTTAGAATAAACTGTTTTTTTCCTTCCAACTATCTCAAGAGAAATATCTAAAGATCACATAACAATCTATTCTCATGTCTAGTGTGGAATATAGAGGGCTTTCTTGTAGGTCGCCAGTAATAATGTCAGATAACATGTTTGTTCCTCCTTTTCGACCAGACCTTCATAAAATTAAAAAAAAATCAAAAAATCAACGATTGACATTTCATCGTTAAACTTTTAAATCTTCATTTTGATCTGTAGCATTTTGAAGGAAGGCATTATCTTTTTTTTCTTTTTAATGTTTAAATGAGTTTAGAAGAGTTTTGGATCTGAGCAACTCCAAAGAATTTTTTTTAAAAAAAGACGATGCATGTACTGGCGGAAAGCTTGGAACTCTCCGAT
Source organism: Datura stramonium (assembly GCA_018107945.1). Taxonomy (NCBI): domain Eukaryota; kingdom Viridiplantae; phylum Streptophyta; class Magnoliopsida; order Solanales; family Solanaceae; genus Datura; species Datura stramonium. The sequence goes on from JACEIK010002922.1 coordinate 17,798, forward strand.
AACTTACAGTGCCCAAACTTACTTCTACAAACTGTAATTCTTATTTAACAATGGTTAAAGTGCTCTGATTAATACACCAAATCCTCAAGGGAGGATAGTGTTTACCAAGGATAAAGTGCTTTAGTTAATACACTAAATTTGGTCCCTTAAAATTTAAAAGCTATGTGTAATAAATTTAATATAGCACTGAAAGAACTGGAGCAGATTATCACTGGGTCTGTGTGTTGTCTGTTTATTTATTTATTTGTGAAATATATTATGCCCTTCTGGCATGCTGCATAATTTGTTATGTCTTTTACGATATAACTTGTGGAATACGGTAATTCCTAGGTAACTTGTTATACTTTTTACAACACATAACTTATTGGATATTATGATACGAACATATAAATTTATGTCGTGAAAAAATATTTTTTATTTCGGTGCTGGGGGTATTATTTGTTATGCTTTTTACCACATAGCTTATGAAATTTTATAATATAAAAATATAAATTTATACCTCATAAAAAAATTGTGTCAGAAATATTTTTGATCATTTTTTATTATTTAAAATATTAAAAATTAAAAATCCAAAATCACAAATTTAAAGAGTAAAATTTAACACCACACTAAAATAGAGGGAGAATGACCTATTTTTATATATGATCAAGAAAATTATTAGCCATAGAAGTGCATACGAAATAAACTGGTTAGATGATTTTTCGTTGAGCAATCCAAGCTTAGGTCATGGTAAGATCACTTCTTCCCAAGAGCACCACGCCATTAGACATATAGGTCCAAGATTTTGGTAACTTCTTTTGCACATATTGTGATAAGAAATTGGGAATAAGCATTTTAAATAGATACTTATGTCTATTTACGTTTCTACGCCAACCAAATTAATGGTGGATGTCTAGAGGAATGGAAAAATGTACGATCCAAAAATTTAGAAGTCATGAGGGTAGTTATGCCTAAGTTTAATAGGTCAACTTTAGTCTATTTTTAACCGTTATTAACCGAAAGAAACTAAATGTAGAAGTATAAAATCAGTATCAACATATATGATACCATAAATTTGAAAATAACAAAATAAATTCAAAATATGAAAGATGTCAGTACAATACTCACAAAGATTTTATACAAGTCTGGAAATACAACTACACTATCTGGAATAAAAGACAGAAAGTAAACTAGATTAAAATAGACTAGTGTTGTGGATCCGTCAATCACTCACCATTAGGTTTCCTTAGGAATAACCTCAGACTCAATGATACTATAATGAATCAAATAAATTCCAGAAATATAACAATACAGATACTTTAATGAATCAAATCAACCAAATGGAATGAGTATGATGATGTGCAATGCAATACAATGCCATATAATGCTACCAGTATACACACATTCCTTTACTAGAAAGTTGTGAATCATGGGGGACGTGCGAGGTCCATAAATCACCTGGGATCATGTCAGACTAAAGAATTTTTTTTTATATATATATAATGATCTAGGCCAATCGAGATCACGTCAGGCTATAACATGACGTGCTATAACATTTTATAAAATATGTCAATTCGGTGTGATGTTGTAAATATGCTAAATCCAACTTAAATACCATGCATAGTACAAGAATCATGTATTGAAATAGATACCATGATTATGCATGAAAACATATTTCTTCAATGTTTTACAGTCAACCAACATTAGATTATCACTTTCACAGAGAGGATTTCTCATCAGCCGAACAAATCATCTAGCCATTTGCCAGCCATAGTTAAATCATGAATTGTCTTTTCTGAATAGTCATAAATAGAATCAAATATGTTAGTTTTTAACTAAGAATATATAGGAAAATAGCATAAAAGAACTTAGAGAGAAATACTGACAATGTAGTCAAAAGGAATTATATTATTAATTACTCAAAGCATATATTTATAGCTGCAATTTCTAACTAAAAAGTAGGAAAAATATTCTACTAACTTGTACAAAGAACTACCTCCTAAATTTAAGCTAACAAAATAAATTTAAAATTATATTATTAATTACTCAAAGCATATATTTATAGCTGCAATTTCTAACTAAAAAGTAGGAAAAATATTCTACTAACTTATCTGCAAAGAACTACCTCCTAAATTTAAGCTAACAAAATAAATTTAAAATTCTAAAAGTTAATTACTAATAGATTTAATGCAAATCTTTTAAAAATAAAATAATATCTATTTTATTTTGATAATATCCTGAGACATATGAACAAAAGCACATACAACAACAAAAAGATTCAATAATTACCTGTACATGGCACCCTATATCCGCATAGATGCTCATCACCTCATCTATATGGTACCTCCATACTACCAAACTCTTTTATTACGTTAATTATGAAAATATCATCCAATTGGAGTCTAAAAGTCTTAACTTACCTCGATTTGAAGCACTATGTGCCTGTAATACCCCAAAAGTACCTAAGATTAGACCCAAGAATTTGAGCAGAGAAAGCAGGAAAATAATGCCCATGTCACAGGACGAGTCGTCCAGTGACCCATGAGGAGATGTCACGAGTCGTGAAGTGACTCGTAAAGTGAAGGTTGATTGGTGGGAACTCGTGGTCAGGGGGTGATCATGGAAGGAAGCCACAAGTTGTGATGTGACTCCACGTCTTGTGAAGTTGGTCGTGACAAAGAGCTGAGTGGAAGACCTGCATTTTTTCCAGAAGACTTCACGGATTGAGCCCACGAGTCATGATGTCACTCATGAGGACTACAATTTCCAAATTTCTTGCGTTTTAGTAAGGGTATTTTCATAATTCCTAAGCTCCTAGGTCCTAAACTACGTCGTTTGAAGCTCAATTAGAAGGAATTTAAGAGGGTTTAATATATTCTCACCTATTCCATCCCCATGCATGCAAGACTAGAGAATTCCTAAGGAGATCAAGCGTAGAACTCTTCAACTTCTTCTCAATTCCTTTGGGATTTCAAAGAAGAGCGTAAAATCATATTAACAAGGCATGTAGGTTCATGAATGGGAGTTCCTCGTCACTCTCATGCCCCAATTTTCCTTCATGATGATGAATTCAAGTATTAGAGTCAAGTTTATGATATTATGGGTTTTAACCCAAATTCATGAAAATTCTCTTAGATTTGCTTATAGGTCAATTCCCTTCATGTTTTAAATGATGTTTGAGATTATGGAAAAGTTTTTAACCTATCTTGATTATAATTCATGATTTCAAGTTTTAAGAGTATGATGCCCAATTATGCTAGTTTCATGGAAAGTTGAATTTATGATTTATGCTTCCAAGTATGATGAGATTTTTAGTATTTAAGAATGTTTATGAATTACCCATGTATATATCCATGATTTGACTATAAAGTCTATTTCAAGTATGAAAAAGTTGGGGCAAGCCCACATGATCTAAGTATGACTTCATGATTTGACTAAATCTTATGATACTAGCTTACCACATGATTTTTGGAGTCTAGACTCCCACTTTTCAGCTTGTGGTATGTTTTGAGCCAAGACTCCTCATGTTCAATTTTTAGACTATGTATACATTGTTATGATCAACTTCGTCAAATGAAAATGGTCCAGCTTCATTGAAAAATGATTTAGAGCATATGCATATTTTTAGAAGTAGTGTTTAGCATCGAGTAGGCTAGGGTTCAGATAACCCCGGGCCTCAAAACTACATGCCAATGTATGTTTATTAAGATTCTTTGGGACATCCCTTGTGAGCTTACCTTTCCCCAAAAGGGGCCTTCAACTTGATATCGATATCATGGTAGCGTCCTTAGCCCTGATATGTTTTTGGAGGGCTCTGCCCACTTGAGTGTAATAGTCGGACCACGTAAGCTCTATCGTGGTAATGTCAGTTATATGATGAGTCTCCCATTGTTCCTCATCATTTTAGTTATGCATGTTCATCAGTTATGATATTATGTTTTCAGTAGGTTTGACCCAAATGTTCAGTTTTACTTATGATTATCAGTTTCAGCTTTGGTTCATTCGATTCAATTATGAGACTCATATATGTTTAATCATGTTTTCAGTTAATAGCATGCAAACCTTATTTTTAGAATCTTATAATGTAATGATTTATGATATACATGTTTTCAGTTTTACTTACTCAGCTATTTTACTTACCTTGCATACTCGGTACATTTCAAGTACTGACCACATACTCTATGATGTATTCTTTCAATGTACAGGCTTAGACGTTCAGACTCAGTCCTGCCGCTAGCCAATTCTCAGAGTTTAGCATATCCAGTTTTGGTGGTGAGCCCTCATCCATCGAGGAACTTCAGTTTGCCTTGTTATTATCCTCTTTCAGTTTCAGTCTTTTAGTGAGCTAGTTGGGGCTTTGTCCCATCAGCTCATCAGTATGTAGAGGCTTATCATACATAGTTATGTATTCAACGTTGGATTCAATGTTTGATATTTCATTGTTCAGATGTATTAAATGTTTAGACTTTTTTTATTTTAGAATTTAGTTTTCTGCATTATTTATCTTGAACTTTAGTTATTATGTTCATGGCATGGGTCGACTTAGGGCCATTTATGATTCTAGGTTTCGTATCTTGATCTCGACCTATACTCGGATCGTGAAAAACTTGGTATCAGAGCAATAGGTTTTGAAGTGTTGTAGGGTGTCTGAAAGTCGCGTTAAGTAGAGTCTTTTTCATGGGTGTGAAGCGCGCCACACTTATGACGGAGAGGCTACGAAGCATTTTAGAAAATCTCCCTTCTTTCATGGTCTATGTCATGCGATGAAATGTTTTTCTATCCTTCTAACTCGTGCTATACACGTTTACAAAATCATGCTTCCACGCTGAGTTAATGGAAGAAGGAACGACAATGGGAACGAAAATGACCATGAGAATGGCAATGGAGATGGACACCAACAAGCCCCACCAGCCCCCGAGGATCATGTGCATGAGTAGGTTGCCGATGTGAGTTTAGGGCAGCCATCCAGATGTTTTGGCAAGCATTAATTGCTCAGGTCAATTAGTAGGCGGTGGCTCAAGTTCCCCAGAACGAGAATGCGGTAGCGGCTAGAGTTAGGGACCTTCTCAGGATGAATCCCCCTAAGTTCTTTGGATCGAGATGGATGAGGATCCACATGAGTTTATTGATGAGATCTAGAAAATCACCCAGATTATGGGGTGATAGGGGAGGAGTGTGCAAATCTGGCCTCTTATCAGTTGAAAGGAGTTCCTCATATCTGGTTCAGGCAGTGGAGGGATAGTAGGGGAGTCGGATCCGACCCCATTGGTTGGGATGAGTTTCTCACCACGTACTTGGACCGATTCTTTCCCCGAGAGATGAGGGAGATCAAGGCAGTAGAGTTTGTGAACCTGAGGTAGAACAATATGATAGTCCAAGAGTATGCCTTGGTGTTTACCCGCTTGTCCAAATATGCAACGGAGATGGTGGCTGATCAGAGGGCTCAGGTGAGTAGGTTTGTGCATGAGAGAGCAGACTATTTGGTCAAGGATTGTAGGACCTCTATGCTTCTTCAGGATATTGACTTCTCATGGTTGGTCCTGTATGCCCAGCAGATAGAGGCGGTGCGGGTGAGTGAGTGAGAGAGAGAGGCCAAGAGGATCAAGAGCGACAGTTTCGGGTTCTCCCAGCAAAGGCCTGGAGGTGGGCATCGTCAGCAGAACTACCGAGATCATTAGCCCCAGCACCATTAGCAGAAAACATGCCATCCAGATCCAGGCGCGATCAGAGGGGAAGAGCATCAGGCTCTCGAGGTTAGGGGAGCCAGTCAGTAGAGCGCAACATTTTAGGTTGTGACAGGTGTGGTAGGAGGCACACTGGTCAATGCTTAGCAGGTTCGAGTGCATGTTTTGAGTGTAGGAAACCCAGACATATATTCAGAGATTTTCCAACAGCTAGACAAGGCCATGGAAAAGTCCGAGACGCAGCCACTAGTTTGTCTGTGCAGTTCCACCCAGCACATCAACCCAACAGGGTGCATCCACTAGCATGTGTGGTGGACTGCTAGAACAGGTTCTATGCCCTCTCATCTCGTCGTAAGCATATGTCTTCTAGATGTGGTTACTGGTATGTTATGAGTACTCCATCTTGATGTATATGCATTGCTAGATCCAGGGGCTACTTTATCTAGAATGATGCCCTATGTTGTTAGTAGTTTAGATGTCAGTCCTGAAATCCTATCAGAACCCTTCTTAGTCTCTACTCTAGTCGGTGGTTCAGTTATAGCTTGACGAGTATACAAAAATTGCCCTGTCAAAGTCCTTCAAAAAGTCACCTTGGCAGACTTAGTAGAGTTATCCATAACAGATTCTGATGTTATCTTTGGCATGGATTTGCTACATGCATGTTATGCCTCTGTGAATTGTAGAACCCGTGCGGTAGAGTTCCGATTTTTGGGTGAACCAGTCCTAGATTGGAAGGGTAGTTCAGCTGTGCCTATAGGTCACTTTATTTCCTACCTTAAGGCCAGAAAGATGATCTCTAAAGGTTGCATGTACCATCTAGTTCGGGTTAAGGATTCAACGTCCGAAACCCCGACTCTCTAGTTAGTTCCTATAGTGTGTGAATATCCGGAGGTTTTCCTAGATGATCTACTAGGAGTCCTGCCTGAGCGGGAGATTGACTTTGGTATTGACCTTACCGATACGCAGCCTATATCTATTCCTCCATACATAAGGGCTCCAGCTGAGCTAAAGGATTTGAAAGACTTGTTGAAGGATCTGTTGGATAAGGGCTTCATCAGGCTTAACAAGTCTCCGTGGGGTGCACCAATTCTCTTTATTCAAAAGAAGGATGGTTCTCTTCGAATGTACATTAACTATCGGTAGTTGAACAAAGTTATCATCAAGAATAAGTATCCTCTTTCCAGAATTGATGATTTGTTTGACCAACTTCAGGGTGCCAAGTGTTTCTCAAAGATAGACCTCAGATCCGAATATCATCAGCTCAGAGTTAGAGAGAGTGACATCATGAAGAAAGCTTTCAGGACTCGGTATGGTCACTCTGAGTTCGTAGTTATGTCTTTTGGACTAACGCTGCTCCCGCGACTTTTATAGATTTAATGAACAGGGTGTTAAAGCCATATTTAGACATGTTCGTGATTGTGTTCATAGATGACATCCTTATATACTCTCTGAGCGAAGAGGAGTATGTCGCTTATTTGAGGATTGTTCTACAGACTCTCAAGGATCTCTAGTTGTTTGCCAAATTTAGCAAGTATGCCTTTTGGTTTGACTCAATAGCATTTTTGGGTCATATGGTGTCAAGTGAAGGCGTATAGGTGGACTCTTAGAAGATAGAAGCGGTGAAGAATTAGCCTAGACTAGTTAGCCCTTCGGACATTAGGAGTTTCTTAGGTTTGGCTGGTTACTACAGAAGGTTTGTTGAGAGATTTTCATCCATTACAACACCGTTGACTAAGCTGACCCAGAAAAAATTTAAATTTCAATAGTCGGATGCTTGTGAGAAGAATTTTCAGGAGTTAAAGACTCAACTCACTTCAGCCCCAATATTGACCTTACCCAAGGGTAAAGATGGATTTATGGTGTATTGTGATGCCTCAAAGGTTGGACTTGGTTGTGTGTTGATGCTGCAAGGAAAAGTCATTACGTATGCCTCTAGATAGGTTAAGACTCATGAGAAGAATTATCCAACGCATGAATTGGAATTGGCAGCAGTGGAGTTCGCATTGAAGATTTGGAGACACTACTTGTATGGGGTGCATATAGATGTGTTCACGGACCACAAAAGTCTTTGATACATATTTAACTAGAAGGATCTGCATTTGTAACAAAGGAGGTGGTTAGAGCTTCTCAAGGACTATGAAATGAGCGTCCTTTATCATCCGGGCAAGGCCAATTAATGGTGGATGCTCTTAGCAGGTTATCCATGGAGAGTGTGTCTCATATAAAAGAGGAAAGGAAAGAATTAGTGAAGGATGTGCATCAGTTTGCATGATTAAGAGTTCGCCTCATTGATTCGACAAATGGTGGTGTCATTGTGCAGAATGGTTCAAAATCCTCTTTGGTGACAGAAGTAAAGTCTAAACAAGATGAGGATCCGATCTAGATAAAGTTGATGGAACTGTTTCAGAATCAGAAGGTTGAGGTCTTCTCCCTAGGGGGATGGTGTACTTTGATATCAGGGTCGTTTGCGTGTTCCAGGTGTTGATGACTTAAAAGGTCGGATGTTGCATGAGGCTCATGGTTATAGATACTCTACACATCCAGGTGCGGCCAACATGTACCGTGACCTACGAAAAGTCTATTGGTGGAGTGGTTAATACCCCGGAATGGCCTAAGAATAGACCCGGGAGTTGAAGTTGAAAACTGCAGAAAACCTGGAATTTTGCACCAGTACGACTCGAGGTACGAATCATGGTGAGGACCTACGACTCGTGACTTGAGTTGTGATGAGTTTGGGAGCCTGACGTTATACCACGAGTAGTCCTATGAATTATGGCGTGTGGGTACGACTCGTGGTGAATTTCTCAATGGTGCCAGAGTGGGTCGTCACGGTTCATGGTACGACTCGTAGGATGCAGCAATGAGTCGTGGTGAAGAGTTGTGGTTAAGTCATATTGGTTTGGGTTGCTGGTACCACGGTTGACAGTACGACCCGTAGGATGGTGGTACGAGTCGTGGTATACCAGTCATTTCCAAATTCAAAAAGTTGGGAAGAATGGTGAGGTGACCACGAGAGGTAAACACGAGTCGTGACTTGATGGTACGACTCGTGGTCGGGGATAGACTTGTTTTTCAGGGAAGTTTCAGTAAGGGCAAATTCGAATTTTCTACACTTTTGGGGCCTAAACCACGTCGTTTTGAGGTCGGAATAGGGTATTTAAGGGATGAAAACTCCTGCTAAGTTCATTTTTGGCAGTTTCAAGCGCTAGAGAAGGAAGTAGGAAGGAATTTGAGCAATTTCTTCAAGTTCTTCAAGTTTCCACTTAGGGTTCTTCAAGGGAGTAGGAATCACGAAATTTTTAGGTATGTGGGGTTTTGAATGGGTAGTTTAGTCCCTATCCATGCCCAATTTCTCCCTAATTCTATGATTAAGTTACCAACTTTTGATGGGTCATAACCCAAATGCATGTTTCCTCAAAGATCGATATGAGCATGTTGTAGTATGCCTTAAATCATGGGTTTGAATTATTGAGCCATTTTCACTTATTTTATTTTATTTGATGATTTAATCCCTAAAATCACATGTGCCCAAATCATGGGGTTTTTAGTGAAATTCATGGTTATGGTGATTTCTCAAGCATGATATGAATTCTTGAATTTAAGAATGTTTTCAACTACACATGTTATTATGATCATATTTCCTATAAATTTAAGCATTTCAAGTATGATTGAAATTATGGGCAATGCCTACATGTTGCTTGTGATTTATGAACTATGATTTTGGCCGATTCACGGGCCTAAATTCCATGGATAGTATTACGAATTCTCAAGCATGATATGATTCTCACGATTTAACTAGACATGCATGTCATGTATGAATTTATATGAGCACATTGCATGTTTTGGGAGTAGTACTTAATACCGAGTAGGTTCGGGGCCCAAGTTACGCCCCGAATCTCAGAACTACGTGCCACCGTAGGTTATGTTTGGGACCTCCTCAATGACCGTCCCCTATTCCCTACGGGGCCTTCATGAGTGATATCACGCCTTCCATGGTTCATATCCTTGGCAAGATATGGACGACCTACCGACTAGGTTTACAGGTCGGGCTACATGTGTGCTCATATGGGGTATGTCGGTTATAGAAATCTCCCATTGTTCCTCATGGTTTTTAAGTGAATGCATGAGAATTTTTCTTTTGGCTCAAGTTATGTTTTATGAAATATTTCCTCACATTTTATAACTACCAGCTGATTCAGATATTTTGGAAATCTTGACCTTCCAATGCTACACCAAATGTATTTCGATCTTATGTCATGATGTCCCCACTCCTTTAACTTTTATGTTTTCAAGAATTGTTTGCATACCTTACATACTAAGTACCTTTCAATTACTAACCACATATTTTTAGGATCGGTTCGCGGGTTAACCATCGTCCTCGGCTTGCTCTCGGCTTTAGTGGTTAGTCCTCCGCAGTCCCGAGGCTTCATGTTCGGACCATGTTTGTCTTTTGTTCTCAGTCAGTGAGGTTATTTGGGGTCTTGTTCCTTTAACTTGCGTCTATTATGATTAGAACTTTCCCAACCTATGTGTAGTATTGTCGTTTATGTTTGGATCTTGTATTGTTGTTTCTTATATCTCATCAATATTGTCATTTTCGGTTAGTTCATGACTATTAAGTTAGCTTTTTCGCCTTATGTGAATGAATTAGATATGCTCATGTCATGGGTTGACTTGGAGTCTGGGGCTCCTTGTCAGTGTCTACGATCAGTGTACTCGAGTTGTAGAAAAACTTGGTATGGGCGAGTTCGAGATGTGTCAGTGCGGCGCGTGAGGTGGAGTATTTTCAGGTGTGAAGCGTGCCACACTTATAATGAAGAAACTACAACATTTTAGGAAATGTTCCATATTTGTGATCGTGTGTGGTGAAAAGCCTCTCCATCTTTCTAATTCGTGCGTTTAGCGATTGTAGAATATTATGACTCGAAGGATAAAGCAAAGGAGAGCGAAATGATGAAGGCCGGTGTGATAATGAAGTCAGCAAGCCCCCACACAATTCAGAAACCCCAAGCTTTAGACGACTTCTGAGTTTGACGCGATTCCAAATATTGGTGCAGGAGCTCACGGCGCTCGGGTCGTCAACAAGTTGTTGCATATTCTTAGAATGGCAATGCGGCGACAACTCGAATTCGACAAATTTTTTAAGGATGAATCCTCCAGGGATTCACGGGGGAAAAAGGTGGACGGGTGCGTCTGGTTCGTGAAGGGATCTTGAAGGTCTACTCGGATGATAGGGAGTGATGAAAGTGTGTTGACTTGGCCTCTTATCGGGCTGAAGGAAGTCGCTTATATTTGGTTCAAGCAATGGAAGGACGGGGCGGTAAGGCGGGCCACTATCCCAGTGCAGGATGAGTTCCACATGGCCTTTCTCAACATGGTCTTCCTTTGGGAGATAAGGGAATTGAAAGATTGAGTTTGTTAACCTCAAACAAGGAAAGATGATAGTGTTAGAATATTCACTTGAAGCTCACTCTCTATCAAAGTATGCCCAGAGCTAGTGATGGACCGGATAGCACGGGTGACGGATTCGTGCGAGTAAATGGTATACGGATGAGATTCTAAGCAGCCATATATGGAGATGAGGACTACCACGGATAGTCCCTCTATTCCCCAACAGAGATAGACGACTCATATGCGGCCAAGAGAGGCAGGGCGGAAGCCGAAGTAGCCACATGTTCTCAGCAAGAGGCCGGGGTTGGACCTCTGCCAGTCCCAACACGGGTCCGACCCATGACACCATCTTACGCCGAGTACTCCATCAGAGGCCACAAGATGGTCATAGAACCCAGACTGGAGTTGAAATTCCCGAGAATAACATGCGCCTGGGCGCACCTTTCCATCTTGTGCTAGGTGTGTCAAAAGATGCTCGGGAAATGTTTGAGTGGGCTCGGATGCTTGTTTGAATTGTGGAAAACTTTGGACACAAACTCGGGATTGCGCACGCAACTAGGTCAAGGGTGGTGGAGCCCGCATAACGCTAGTTCGGCATTTCCGGTGGCATGTCGGAAGGGAATCGGGTAGGGTGCTTTGGTAAGGTTGAAAATTTGGTGGCAGCCACAGAAGCCAATTTTATGCCCTTGTTTCTCTATAAGAAACGGAGACTTCTCACTCTATGTGGTTATGGGTATTTGCGAGTCTTTCATATTAATGCTTGTATTTGTTGATCTGGGAGCCACACTTTGTTTTGTGACACCTTACATTGCTAGTCAACTTTAGAGTTGATCACAAATTTTGTTAGAACATTTCTATATCTACTACGGTTGGTGATTCATTCGTAGCGGCAAGTATATAAAGAGTTTCCCCATTGCGATCTTGCATAAAGATACGCCGTGAACGAAGTATAATTGACTATAACGTTTGACATCATCTTGGGCATGGATTGGTTGTTTATGTTATGTCTTATTGCTATAGATCTCTGGCGGTGGAGTTTCGATTTCTAGGTGAACCGGTTTAGAATGGAGGAGTAGTTCAACGGTACACAGTAAATTCGCTTTATCTCCTATCTCAAAGCAGGAAAATGATTTCCAAGGGTTGTATTTACCATTTGGTTAGGGTTAAGAGGATGTCCCGTCCGAGATCCTGAGCTATTTAGTCGAGTCCACTGTGGTGTGTGAATATCTCGAGTATTTCTAGATGAACTACTAGGTGTTCCCAGAGATTTATTTTTGAGATTGATCTTTTACACGACACGCAGCCCATTTCGAATTCCCCCCAATAGGAATGGCCCCAACCGAGTTAAGAGTTAAAGGAAGCGGTTGAAGGATTTGTTGGATAAGGGTTTTATTAGGCAAGGTAAATACCATGGGGTCTTACAGTGTTGTTCGTCAGGAAGAAAAGAAGGTTCTCTTTGGATGTGTATTGACTATGAAACCAGTTAGACAGGTCACTATCAAGAATTGATACCCTTTACCCGGGAGCGATGACCTATTCGAATGCTTTAGGGTGCCAAATATTTCTCAAAGATAGATCTCGTCAGGGTATCACCGGCTCGGGAGTTCGGGAAGCGATATCCCAAAAGCGCTGTGGGAGCGATATGGCCATTATGAATTCGTTGTTATGTCTTTTGGACTAACCAATTCCCCTTAAGCTTTTATGGATCTAATGAATAGAATTATTCACGGCATATTTGGACATGTTCATGATCGTATTCATTGATGACATATTAATATACTCCGGAGAGGAGAGAATGCATACGCTTTGAGGTAGCACTTGGACCCTCGGGGATAGCCAACTATACGCCAAGTTTAGGAAATGTGAGTTTTAGTGAAATCGATTTGCATTCTTGGGATATGTAGTGTCAAGCAAGGTATAAGGGTGGACTCCTAGAAAATAAAGGCGGTAAAAAAGCGGCCCCGAGGCCAGAGTAAACCCTTCGGAGAGATCGGGGAGCTTTAGGTTTAGCGGGTTACTATCGATGGTTCATAGAAGGTTTCTCCTCCATTGGAGCCCCATTGACTAGATTGACTCGAGAAAATTGAGAAGTTCAATGGTCGGAGGCTAGTAGAGAAGAGCTTCCGGGGGTGAGAGCGAGACTCACTTCAAACACCAGGTGGTTGACTTTATCGGAGGGTGCCGATGGCTTTGTGGTGTATTGTGTTGCTTCAAGAAGTTGGGTGCAGGATGTGTATTGATGCATCATGGGAAAGTCATAGCATATGCCTCCAGAGACAGCTAAAGATCCACGAGAAAAATTACCCACCCCATGATCTTAAGTTGGCTAGCGGTGGTATTTGCTTTGAGAATATGGAGAAACTACTTGTATGGGGTTCATATTGATGTATTCACGGACCACAAGAGCTTATAATATGTGTTCTGAAGAATTAAATCTTCGGCAATAGAGGTGGTTGGAGCTACTTAAGGATTACGACATGAGTGTCCTTTACCACCCAGGTAAGGCCAACGTGGTAGCCGGAATGCCCTTAGTAGACTTTATGTAAATTAATGTCACATGTGAGTGAAGACAAGAAGGTGGTAAAGGAGGTACATCGACTTTCACGGTTGGAAGTTAGGTTAGTTCGGCTTAGATGGTGGGGTGGTAATTGACGAATTGAGTCATCAGCAGTAACGAGTGAAGGATAAGAAAGATGAAGATCCAATATTGGTGAAGTTGAAAGAAGTTGTTCAGAGTTAGAAGGTAGAAGTCTTCTCAAAGGGAGATGGTGTGCTTCGGTGCCAGGTCGCTTATTTGTCGGCGTGGGGACTTGAGAAGTGGATGTTTCATGAGGCTCAAGGAGCCGGGATATTCTATCCATCGAGAGCCACCAAAATGTATGCGCCTTGGGGAAATCGGTGGAATGGCATGAAAGCGGTATTGGAATTTGTAGCCTGGTGCCCGAATTGCCTACAAGTGAAAGTCGAGCATTAGGGTGGGGGGTGTACTTCAAGACATCGGCATTCCTACTTGGAAGTGGGAAGAGATCAACATGGACTTTGTAACGAGTTTTACCCCGCACTCGTAGATAGTATGACTCCATTTAGGTTGTGGTCGGCCAGGAGTTGACCAAAGTACGCTCATTTCTTACAGTTAAAACCACCGATTCGGCGAGAAGATTATGCTAAGTTATACATTCGAGTTGGTTAGATTTCATGGAGTGCCCTTGTCCATTATATCAGATAGAGGCACTCGGTTCACCTCTTAGTTACGGAGATCTTTTCAAAAGGAACTTGGACCGGGTCCAAGCTTATGCACAAATTTCATCCGCAAACATATGGTCGAGGTGGAGTGGAATATCTAGACTCTTGAAGATATTTTGAGCTTGTGTTATTGACTTCAAGGAGTAGTTTGGATGAGCACTTGCCTCTTATTGAGTTTTCCTACAACAACAACTATCACTTGAGCATTCAAATGGCAGATTCGAGGCTCTTTACGGGCGAGTGTAGATCTCCCATTGGGTGGTTTGAAGTCGGTGAGGCTTCGTTGGTGAGTCCGAATTCAGTCCGCAGAGGCTATGGAGAAAGTTCGATTAATAAGAGGAAGGCTAAAAATGACTCAAAGTCGCCAAAAAGTCTATGCAAATGTGAGGAGAAGGGAGCTTGAGTTTGAGGTCAAACCGATTGGGTATTCTGAAGTTATCTCAATGAAGGAAGTGATGAGATTTGGGAAGAAAGAAACTTATCCCCCTCTATATTGGCTCATATCGGTTGAGGCAGTGGGTAAGGTATTATAAGCTAGAATTACCTTTAGAGAAGTTGGCTTCATTTCATCCCATATTCTATGTCGCTCTTTGAAAATGTTCTTGGGAGACCCAGCCTTAGTGGTTCGGTGGAAAGTGTTGGTGTGAAGAATAACCTCGATTCTGAAGAAATTCTGTTGAAATCTTGGACCGTGCGGGTTCGAAGGATGAAAGTAAGAGTAGCTTGATAGGTGTTATGGATAAATCGGCATGTCGAGGGAGCTACGTGGGAAGGCTGAGCCGGATTTGATGGCTAAATACCCCCATTTGTTCCCCTCACAGGCTCGGTTTCAATTTAAGGTATAAATTTTCTCTAAACCTCTATTCGATTTTTTCATGTTAGTTCATGCGTGCCAAGTTTTTTTATGATATGATGTATGTATGTGATGTACGGAATCGAGTCCAACTATGTAGTTCTTTTCGGGGTAGTCATTAGTAGGTTTTGATTTAAATGATTAGGATTTGCATATGGTAATTGTATGTTTCTATTCTTTGCTTGTTTCCTACATTCGAGTACGATTGTTTCGAAGGAGGAGATATTGTAATACCCGAAGGGACTAAGAATACCAGAGTTGAAGTTGGAAGCTGCGAGAAAACACGGAATTTTGCACGATACGACTCGAGGAGTGCGAATGCGTGGTAGGGAGGACTTGTGACTCGTGACTCGAGTCGTGATGAGTTCGGGAGGCTTGAGGTTATACCACGAGTAGTCCTCATGATGGCGTGTGTATACGACTCGTGGTGAATTTCTCAGTGGTGCCGGAAGTGGGTCGTCAAGGGTCATGGAGTGCAGATTCGTAGGATGTAGCAATGACTCATGATGAGGGATTGCTGGTTAAGTCGTATTGGTTTGGATGTTTACAGTACCATGGTTGACAGTACGACGAAGGATGGTGGTATCAGGTCGTGCTATACCGGTCGTGGCCAAATTAAGAAAGTTGGGAAGAATGCTGAGGTGATCACGAGAGAGTAACCAGTCGTGACAGTGGTACGACTCGTGGTCGAGACCAGAACCTATTTTTTAGGAAAGTTTATTGAGAAAATTTGACTTTCTACACTTTTGGGCCCTAAACTACATCGTTTGAGGTTGGAACGAGGGTCTTTAGGGATGAAAACTCCTGCTAAGTTCATTTTGGCGAGTTTCAAGCGCTAGAGAAAGGGAGTAGGAAGGATTTGAGCAATTTCTTCAAGTTCTTCAAGTTCTTCAAGTTTTTCACTTAGGGTTCTTCAAGGGAGTAGGAATCACAAAAAATTTCAGGTATGTGGGGTTTTGAATGGGTAGTTTAGTCCCTACCCATGCCCAATTTCTCCCTAATTCTATGTTTAAGTTACCCCGGCTTTTGATGGGTCATAACCCAAATGCACGCTTCCTCGAAAAATCGATATGAGCATGTTGTGCTGTCTAAAATCATGGGTTTGAATTATTGGGCTGTTTCACTTATTTTATTCATTATTTGATGATTTAATCCTAAGCACATGTGCCCAAATCATGAGGTTTATAGTGAAATTCATGGTTATGGTGGTTTCTCAAGCATGATATGAACTCTTGAATTTAAGCATGTTTTCAACTTCCAAATTTACTATGATCATGTTTCCTATAAATTTAAGCATTTTAAGTATGATTGAAAATATGGGAAATGCCCATATGTCTCTTGTGATTTTATGAACTTGATTTTGGCCGATTCACGGGCCCAAATTCCATGGATAGTATTATGAATTCTCTAGCGTGATATGATTCTCACGATTTAACTAGCCATGCATGTCATGTATGAATTTCTATGAGCACGTTGCATGTTTTGGGAGTAGTACTTAATACCGAGTAGGTTCGGGGCCCAGGGTGCCTTTGAATCTGAGAACTATAATACCGTAGGTTATGTTTGAGACCTCCTCGGTGGCTTAGTCCACATTTCTACGGGGCCTTCGCCAAGTGATATCACGCCTTCCATGGTTCATATCCTTGGAAAGATATGGACGACCCTCTGGAAAGAAGCTAGGTTTTACGAATTAGAAGCTACATGTGTGCTCATATAGGTATATCGGTTATAGAAATCTCCCATTGTTCCTCATGGGTTTTAAGTGAATGCATGAGAATTTTCTTTTGGCTCAAGTTATGTTTTATGAAATGTTTTCCCTATATGTTATAACTATGACAGGTTACGAATATTTTGGAAATCTTGAGCCTTACGATATACTTACGATTTCGGTCTTATGATCATGATGTCCCCACTCCTTTAACTTTTATGTTTTCAAGAATTGTTTTGCATAACCCTACATATTCAGTACCTTCAATCTTAGGCCCACATATTTTTAGGATCCTGTTCGCAGGTTCAGCATCTTCCCTAGCTTTCTCTCAGTCCTACTCTCGGCTTGGAGTCGATCCGCTCATTAGTTTCGAGCTCAGATGTTCGGTATTTGGGATAAGCAATTCCATTCCCGGTTTTTAATGGTTATCCACATTCGAGGATGAATGTTCCCAAGAGAGATATTGTAATACTCCAAAAGTACCTAAGATTAGACTCGAGGTTCGAAGCGAGAGAAAGTAGGAAAATAATGCCCGGAGTCACGGGACGAGTCGTCTAGTGACCCATTCGGGAAGACTTCACGAATCGTGAAGTGACTTATGAAGTGAAGCTTGATTGGTAGGAACTCGTGCTTAGGGGTGAACACGGAAGCGTACAGTCGTGATGATTCAAGACTCGTGAAGTTGGTCATGACCCGGGACTTGAGTGGAAGACCTATATATTGTCAGAAGACTTCATGGATTGATCACGAGTCATCCAATACCCTACGAGCCGTGATGTCACTCATGAAGATCGACAATGTCCAAATTTCACACATTTTACTAAAGGGTGTTTTTGTATTTCTAGGCTCCTATGTCCTAAACTACGTCATTTTAGGATCGATTAGGAGGGGTTTCAAGAGGGTTTAATCTATTCTAACATATTCCCTCCCATGCATGCAATACTATAGAATTCCTAAGGAGATCAAGTCTATAACTCTTCAAATTCTTCTTCAATTCCTTTTTAGGCTTTTAAAGAGAAGAGTGTAAAACCCAGATTAACCCAAAGGTATGTAGGGTTATGAATGAAATTTCCTCTTCACTCTCCCATGCCCCCAATTTCTCTTCATGATTATGAATTCAGAAATAGTAGAGTCAAGTTTAAGATCTTATGGGGTTTAACCCAAATTCATGAAAATTCTCTTAGATTAGCTTATGGGTCAATTCCATTCATGTTTTTAGATGATGTTTTGAGATTATGGGAAAGTTTTAAACCTATCACCCAATTATAAATTCCTGATTTCAAGTTTTAAGAGTATGATGCCCAATTATTCTAGTTTCATTAAAAGTTGAATTTATGATTTATGCTTCCAAGTATGATGAAATTTCTAGTATAAGAATGTTTATGAATTACCCATGTATATATCCATGATTTGACTATCAAGTCTATTTCAATCATGATAAAGTTTTGGGTAACCTACATGATCTAAGTATGACTTCATGATTTGAATAAATCTTATGATACTTTGCTTACCACATGGTTTTGGAGTCTAGACTCCCACTTTTTAGATTGTGGTATGTTTTGAGACAAGGCTCCTCATGTTGATTTTTCAAACTATGTATACATTGTTATGATAAACTATTTGAAAGGCGATGGTCCATCTTTGTTGAAAAATGATAGAGAACATATAAATGTTTGGGGAGTTGTGTCTAGCCTTAGGAGGTAGGCTAGGGTTTAGATAATCCGGGCCTCAAAACTACGTGCCAACTAGGTTTATTCAGATTCTTTGGGACCTCCCTTGTGAGTTTCCCTTTGCCCACCGAGGTGCCTTGACGATATACGTTATCATGGTAACAGCTCTACAGCAAGTTTTGGATGAATCGCACACTTGAGTGCAATGATGCGGATCACAATAGCTCTGGCCAATGGCCAATATACGGTCAAATGATGAGTCTCCCATTGTTCCTCATGATTTCAGTTATGCATGTTCATCAATTATGATATTATATTTTAGAAGATTTTACCTAAATGTTAGTTTACTTATGATTATCGGTTTCGGAGTTTGGATCATTCGATTGATTATGTTTAATGATGTTTTTAAGTTAATAGCATGCAAGCCTTACCCTCAAAATCTCATGATGTAATGATTTATGATATACATGTTTTAGAGTTTACTTACTCGGTTATGTGCACCTTATACTCGGTACATTTCAATGCGACACGCCTCTATATTGTATCATTTCATGATACATGCTTAGGCTGTCGAGCTAGTCTGTCATTAGACGGTTACTCGAGTTTAGCATATCCGGTCTTAGTTGGTGGGTCCTCATCCATCGAGGACCTTGAGTTATCCTTGTTATTATTTTCTTTCGGTTTTGGTCTTTTAGTGAGCTAGTTGGGGCCTTGTCCCATTAGCTCGTCGTATGTAAGTCTTATTAGGCATAGTTATGTATTCAACTTCGAATTCGGTGTTTTATATTCCATTGTTCGGATGGTAAATATTCAGGCTTAACTGTTCGGAAATTAAGTTTTCCACATTATTTATTTTTAGCTTTAAGTTATCATGTTCATGCCTTAGGTCAACTTAGGGCCATTTACGATTCTAGGTTAGTATCTAGATGGGACCTATGCTCACAGTCGTGAAAGTGCCTCCACAATAGCACTCCTTTACTCAAAGCCACAAAACAATGTCAATCTCTTCAATCACATGTCCTATATAGAATACAAGTCCATAGACACCGATATACATATATTTCGGATCAAAAGTCAACCCAAAAGTCTATCTCGAACCTATAAAGATCAAAACTATAATTTCATCATAAAATCAGTTTATCCATATACCATAGTTCATAAATCTCAAATTTCATAAAAAATTGAGACCAAATAGACCTCCACATCAATAAAATACCAATTTTCAATTAACAGGAGAAAACTCCCCATTTCTCAACTAGATCAAAGGATTATAACGATAAATAAAGATGAAATAGCGGAAAATACCAAAATGAGTTAGAATCTTACCCCATAGCTAAATCATGAGAATGCCTCCAAATCTCTCAAATCAGATCTACAGCTCTAAATGAGAAATAAGAACAACGAGATTCGAAACTTTTGTTAGTCATGGCCCAAGCCTCGCGAACGTGACCGATTGGCCCAATCAGCCCATTGTGAATGGACCCCCATATTGCGATTGCGATGCACTATCCAAACCCGACCCAAATTTCATTCTACGCAAATGCAATTTTCCTCACGCGAATGAGAAGACCATACTTTCTTCCTTAGCCGAGATCATGATCTTCCTCACGCCAATGCGAAGAGGATCACTAGCACCGAGACAACAAAAGACTTTTGTTGTCATCTTAACTCCACTTTGACACACAGAAACTCATCCAAGATCCTCCAGGATACCACAGCAAATATGAAAATCTATGATAAAACACATTAGGAACACATTTGGATGCTTAAAGCATTAACTTTGGAGTCGCCTTGACAAAATATTAACCATGGTCAACTATATTTCTTTAGCTTAATTAGAAATTAACTCAATGATATAAGCACTTTTGATCCATGACCCAGCTGCAAAACACCCGACCAAGTCATCAAAAATCCTCCAAACCTAATAAAAGTAGTAAAACTCGAATTTTAGACTCGTTTACCCGGTTGTTAACTTTAGTCCAAACTTTTCATTTCCAAACTTCCAAAAATAGAACTTCTTCTCTAAAACTCACTCGATCACCTATAGAATTTGATCATTCATCGATGGAATGCTTGATCTCGAATTTAACCAATTAAGATATTAGAAAAAATATTGAATTTCTTCATTCAAAGTGAATCTTTAGCCTATTTCTTTATTCTTATAGTTACCATCCGTCTTAGCAAATTTAGAATTCACGTAATAAATCTACAAAAAAGGATTTTTAGGGAAAGAGGCCCAACATCTCAAAAAATAATCATATGGATATATTCCGACTCTTTTACGGAATTTAACAGTTACAATTCTGAGAAAATGTAAAAGTAAATATTTGCTCTGCATATCGGCCTTCGATCCCTCAGTAGTCTCCTCAACCAAAGATGCTTCTATTTCACCTTTACAAGCAATCTCCTTCGATCTCAACTTTCAAACCTACAGACAAAATGGCCACAAGCTCCTCCTCAAATGCAAATTCGAGTCAATTGTACTAGAAATTCTGCGAGATCATGAGAACCATCTGAATGATACTTCTTTAGCATTGAAACATGAGAAATATATTGAATACTTGGAATAAATATGGTGTCAAGACCAACTCATAAAGCTCTCCAATACGCAAGAATCACAAACGGGATATTATACCTCCAAGCTTGGCTTGTCTTCTTCTGAATCTCATAACACCTTTCATAGGTGAAAACCTTTAGTAGAATCTAGTCACCAACCATAGACTCTACATCACGAACCTTTAGATTCACATAACTCTTATGTATTGGGATATGAAAGTCTCTCTTGAATTAATTTGAACTTATCAAAGGAATCTCAATAAGTTTGTACCCCAAGGTCTATCCTCAAACACATCAAACCAGCAATTGGAAACGACATATCCTAGAGCCACAAACATAGCCATTTGAATGTTGGAGTGGTAACTATTATTATAAGCAAACTCCATCAATAGAAAGAACTGATCCTAAAGACCATCGAAGTCAATAACACGGGGCCATAACATATCCTCAAGTATTTGAATAGTTGCTCGGGTGACCATCAATATAAGGTGAAATATTGCGCTAAACTTCATTCAAGTGCCCAACTCCTCTACATAGACCTCTAGAAATAAGATGTGAATTGAGTACCACCGGCGAAATGATAGATGTAGGTACTCCATGCAATCGAACGACCTCTCGAATGTAGATTTTCCCAACTTCTCCAAATTAATCTAAGTATACGAATTGGTATGAAATGCCAGACTTAGTCGGTTAATCCACAATGATACAAAAAGCATCAAATTTCTCAAATCTTACCCAACTCTACCCCGAGAAGAAAATCCGTAGTAATGTGCTCTCACTCACTTAGATATAGGCATCCTCTAAGTCATACTGCACGATCTTGGTGCTCATACTTCACATTGACATTTCAAACATTGAGACATATGATCAACTAAGTCCCTCTTCAAGCGACACCACCAATGGTATTGTTTTAAGTCATAATACATCTTTGTTGTTTCCCAAGTGAATAGAATATCTCAAACTATGAGCCTCTTCCATGGTCAACTAAGTCAACTCACCTGTCTACAAAACATAAAATGTGGCCTTTGTCATTAAAAATACCTTTATCATCTAGAATCACTTCGATTGCTTCTCCTTACAACACCTTATCTCAAATCTTGCATAGTTTTCATCTTCAAATTGTCTAGACTTGGAGTTGTTCTATAAAATAGCTGAGCCTCCCCAAAAGCTACAGCCTCCCTTCTTAGACTCAAAGTATCCACTACCATATTCACTTTTCTGGATGGTATATGTGATTATGTCATAGTCCTTCACCAACTCCGTCACCTCTCTTGCACCAAATTAAGATCCCTATGATTAAATATGCGAAGGTTGTGATGATCCATGTATAAGCAATACACACCATAGATGTAATGTCACACAAACTTTCAACACAAATGTCACCATTGCCAACCAAACTATGAGTGGGTTAGTTTTTCTCATACCTTCAACTATCTAGATTACTTTTGACCTTGCCTTTCTATATAAACACATAATCAAGAACAACTCTAAAAAGAATTAAATATATCGTAAAGCCTTCTTCCTTGCAAATAATATCAAGCTCGAAGTTTGTGGTCAACAAAGTCTTGAGCTTTGGAAACTTACCTCATGCTTTTCTAACCACTTGAAAATCACATTCTTTTGAGTCAAGTTTCTTAATAGAGACGCAATGGATGAAAATCGCTTTAGAAATCACTGTAATGATGCGCCCATGTCTATAAAACTCTAAATTTCTATAGGTGATGAGCGATTAGCTTAATATCTAATAGCCTCAATCTTTTTAGAGTCTACTATAATACCCTCCTTTGACATTATATGTCCCAAGAAATCCCACAAAAGGCGAGCCAACATTCTCGCTTTGAAAACTTCGTATAAAGCTACTTATTCTTCGAAGTTTGAAGCACAATCATCAAATGTTACTCATGCTCCTCTCTACTATGGGAGTATATCAAGATATAGTCGATGAAGACAATAACAAAGAATCCAAATACAATATGAAACTCCATTCATCGAGTCCATAAGGTTGTAGGGGCATTGGTTAGCCCAAAAGACATCCCACTAAGAATTCATAATGACCATATCAAGTCTAAAAGTTGTTTAGGGATATCCTCTATCTAATATTTAGTTGATGATAATCAAACTCAACCCGATCTTAGAGAAAATTGAAGCACCCTGAAATTGATTAAAAAAAATCAATAATTCAGAGTATAAGATTCTTATTTTTGATAGTCACCTTGTTCAAGTGTTTGTAATCAATGCACATACATGGAACCATCTTTCTTCATTACAAATAGAATAAGAGAATCCAAGGGAGACACTCGATCTAATAAATCCTTTTTCAACAAATCACCGCAATTTCTCCTTTAACTCTATCAGCCACCATCCTATTACGAAATAAAAATGGAGTTTGATTGCTGACTCCAAATCAATACCAAAATCGATGTCTTTATCGGAAAGAATATTAGGAAGATGCGTGAACACTTCCAAAAACTCCTCACCACTAGTGCGGCTCTAACGTGGAGTCTCAACACTTGTTTCTAAATGAAGGCCAAATTAGTCAAACATCCGCTTCCCTATCATCTGTTGGGCCTTAAGAAATAATACCATCCTCTTGAGTAAAAATGCAGCTATTTCCTTCCTCTAACTTTGGGAATGACCGACATGGCTAAGGTGATTGTTTTGGCATGCCGGTATAGAATTTCATGATATGGATATAGCCAATTCATGCCCATGATAATATCAAAAATTACTAAATTCACCCACGTATTATAGCCTATTAGAGTCGAACATGATCCAATAGACTTGATCCACAATCATTAAATCCCCCAACCATGATAGAAACACAAATAAGTGAAGCAAACAGAGTCGTACATCATATCCAAACCGTAGAGAAATATATGAAACATAGAGTATATATGTAAGTCTAGATCGAATAATATAGTAGTTGTTTGGTGAAAAACTAGAATAATACATATTATTTAGCATCCCGAAGCCTTTGCCTCTAGTCTACTAGGAAAGCATAGAACTAACTCGACTACCATCAAAATGAGCACACCCATGGCCACCACCTTGGTCAGTTTGAGAACTAGCTCTACCATTACAGAGCACCCCTTTTGGTTAGCGTCTTAGATGCTCGGTATGTAGAAACCTAAGAACCTGTGCTAAGTGTGTCACCTAAGCCTAGGGCAATCCTTCTTAAAATGTATCAGATCACCACATTCACAACATCCACCCTTCAGATGAATGCAAAGATGAATCAAGATATCTAAATAACCTCCACAGCGAGGGGGCTATATGAAAGAGCCTTGGGAATCACATTCCAAGCCATATGTATGTTTGCTCCTAGATGACCACTCTATGATATCTACAAAGTTGAATGGACATGTCATACGGGTACAGTCGTGATGTCCAATCTAGAATAACCCCTACATCCATATGAGGTACCATCAACACTACCTAAACTATGAGGTTTCTTGCCTTGATGCTCCTCGAAGTCTATCATGCGGTGCTCCACATTCTTGAGTGGAATTTATCACTTGTTGAAAAGTAGCTCATGTAGCATCCACTTGAGATGTAGCTAGACAAATGGGTCATATGAGTCCCTTAACAAATCTCTTCACACTCTTAGTCTCATTTAGAAGTATCATCTATGAATAGTGCAATAAGGTATGAAGCCTCATCTTATAATTCATCACGGTCATTCCATCATGTAGTAGCTCCTCGAACTAAATCTTCTTGCTCTCTCGCACACTATAGGGAACAAACTTCTCTAAGAACACTTGAAAAAATTGAGTCCATGTGAGAGGAGGTGAACCGAGGTAGTCTACACTCAATATAAGCTTTCTACTATTGTTTAGTTGGGCGAACATTTGGAAAGCTATGGTGACTCATGAAGTCTATCAAATCCAAATTATATAATCTCTTATGACGAGATAACTAAGAACCCATATACATCTACACTAGGATCCCTAATGAGCTGAGGATCCATCACCTTGAGCAAACTAACCTCTTTTGCTCATCCTTGATAGGCTTAAGTGCAATCACGGGAGCATAGAGCAATGCACAGGTGGTATGCCAAATGCGAGGAGCCATAACTAAAACTGGTTTGTACCTCTGGAGTACGGAATCTGGTGTAACATGTTGATCGGGGAGTCGAACTCCTTACCACCTTGTGAACCATCATGTGTATCGATAACATACCCACTTGATCCACTTTCTAGTAAACCCAACATCCAAACCATAGCATCTTGTAACATTAGTGTAGAAACAAATCCTAGTTGTGCTTGAGTTGGATCCAACTCGGCCGCGTCAACGATTCATCATCATGAGTAGCCTCTATCTCAAGAGATATGGCTCACAGCACAACCCTTAACCAAGTCTTTGCCACTTGAGCTATACCTCAGCCTCTACCTCGTCCTTTTCCTCTATCTTGTCCGAACAATGATCCTAGCGGCCAACACGGGGCCTTTCTCTCCATCGTGAGAGAATGAAATAAGAAGTTTAAATCTCATTGAAACACTTATGCATTATAAGAATGGAAAACTTTTTCTAAATATCTCATAGCCTCCACGAAGATAAGTGCGAGATGTCTCTCATCGATCTAAAAGATTGTAGTATACATTGACTCTAGTAACTACTAAATTAAGAACACGGGCTTTGATACCAAATTATCACGATCCGAAAACTAAAAGCCCGCGAGGCACCCCTACACTTGAGCCCAATAGATGAACTCTAACTAGATTTAGTCTATTGCGGTTCTTTGCGAAAAGTAATTAAACATAGAGAAACATAAAATCAATCTCAAGATATATCATAGAATAAGTGTGGAAAAAACAAATGACATCCTCAAAACTTGAAAGTCACTAGTACAAGAGCCTCTAAGATTTTGTAGTTATATAGAATAAAAGAAGAAAAGTAAACTAGATTTTAGGAGGCGGAGGTATTTATGGATCATATAAGCGGCTCACCACTAAGTCTTCTTAGGAAAAACCTTGGACTCAACGATCACCTCGAACTCCACCAATATACAAATCAAGACCTACACAAAAAGGATCAACAAGCATAGTGTAAATATATACAACACGTACTGACAGTATCATAGGTGATTCTTCCTTGATAATAGCAAGATTTACAATTTGAAACATTTTACATCTAGTATAGAGACAATATATGACTTTCACTTGGCTTGATAACAACAAAAAAATGAAATCACGTACCACAAATAAATTTCATAAATATAAGAATACATAAGGCGTGGAATCAAATCTACCAAAATGGAGTGAGTATGGTGATGTGCAATGCAATGGAATGACCATGTCATGAAACCAGTATACACACACTCCTTTATTAGGGAGTCATGTGGTTTATATACATCCACCAGGATCACGTCGGGCGATAATCTAAATAATACAATTGAGGCTACTCGAGTTACGTTGCAGGATTACTCATAGAGACGCAGTCCAAGCTAAAGGGATCACCTCCAAATTTTAATCATAAAGACACCGATCGGGCCACCAGGATCATATTTATCTTATAATATTTTGAGAAAAATATGCCAATCTATGTTGGCAAATGTTGTAAAATATGCCAAACTA
This sequence comes from Datura stramonium, assembly GCA_018107945.1. Classification (NCBI taxonomy): domain Eukaryota; kingdom Viridiplantae; phylum Streptophyta; class Magnoliopsida; order Solanales; family Solanaceae; genus Datura; species Datura stramonium. The sequence continues at coordinate 44,455 of JACEIK010002922.1, forward strand.
AGTTAAAATACCATGCATGAGTACAAGAATCATGTATTAAAATAAATACCATGATTATGCATGAACACGTACTTGTATTGCGTTTTATAGTCAAGTAGCATCAAATATCCTCTTTGTTTGAGTTATTTATACGTCTTATAAATAAATCATCTAGGTATCTTAGCCACGATCAAATCGCTGAATTGTCATTGAGAATAGTCTTAGGCAATTAAATAAGCACATAAAATAATAAAAAGGATGCAATAATTACTTGTACATGTGATAATGCTTAAACTCACACCTCCCTCTTTGACATGAAGCAAACATGTAAATAAAGAACCCAACTAAGAGGTTGGGGTCGAACCCACATGAAATATGGAAGATCTAGACTAATCTTAGATAAGTGAATTTGTTGGTGAGTTATCTCAATTTGGGGGGTGGGGGTTGAGAAATAATAACAAAAAAGTTATAAGCATGAATACAATAAAGTTTTGCAAATAACTAGGAGTATATGTGTTCCCCATGGGTTATACCTACTTCAGGTATACACATGTAATCAATTCAATGCCCTCTTGTAGAGCGGCTAACTAGGGTTCATCTAAACAGCGGTCGTCCCTATTGGATGACTATAATCAATCACCAGTCGGAGTCTCATGAGCAATTTCAAATTATTCGTTATCAATATGTTCCAAATTTAACTATCTTGTGCCTACAACTCAAGTTAATATAATGATTGTAAAGATCAAGGCTTTGTTGTAATTCTCTTCTCCTAATCTCTACCTCACATGGGGTTCAAGCAAATGAAATTAGGAGTAAGTTCTAACATTATACACCATTAATAAACATTTTAAGCATGAAGAGAATATAATACAAGATTTTGCATTAGTTTTAAATCACTTTTGTACAACCCTAGTTTGTTAATTAATCAAGTTCCCAAAATTCTAGTTGTGGAAGTTTTAGCCTTTCATGGTTGTAAGATTATGACATGCATTCATTGACAAACACATAATTAAGTACTTACAACAATAGAAATAGTAGATAGAAAAACTTCTTTGAATGTGCGAGAATAATCTCAAGAACAATTGATAAAGAAATCAAAATTGCTCCCAAGTGTTAATCACACAAAAACTACTCAATTCTACGTTCTCTATTGATTCTCTATTGATTTCTATGAAAATAAAACATATGAGGTATTTACGGATATCGAAACCTTTTCCTTCACTTAGAGATTTTTCATAGTGGCACGCACGTACACGACTTGTCATATGACCCGTAGCGAGAGTTGTGCAGATTCGTACACCTTTCGTATGTCCTTGGGCGCTGAAACTTTGGCTAAGTGTTGTGAGCTGCTATGACTCGTACCTCCTTCCTATGAGTCATAAAATGCATCCGTGGCTTGATTATGAAAATTGGCATCTTCTAGAATGTTTCACGAGTGTTGTGAAATGCGACTCATGCCTTATTGCCACGACTCATACTCTGTAGTGTACGAAATTCCACAAGTCTTGAATAGTCACTTTGTAGCTCATCGGCTCATGGTGCGGGTTGTATGTAAGTGCTACGACTCATGGGTTCCACCCAGGTACCAAGGTTGCCTTGTACGAATTCTCTAAAAGTTTTCCACGGCTCCGATTCACATTTCATTTGAGAATTCGTATGTTGCCTTCTTCACTATTGTCTTATGAACTTTATCACGGTTCTCGGTACGGCTCGTATAATCTAGGTAAGACTATTAAGATTGGTACTTTGAGCGATTTTTGCATTTTCGGAGCTTCTTTTAGACATCTTTGCTCCAACACTTGTTTTCACGAAAACAAGTAAAGTGCCTTATATCCATATAAACATACATAAGTCCATGCTATTTTATTAGTTTTAAGTGTTGAAAGTGATGTTAATTCACGGCACATCAACACCCTCAACTTAAGACTTTTGCATGTCCTCATGTAAAGAAAAAGAAAAGAAAACTAAACAGTGCTTAACTAGAAAATAAACCAAAGACACTTGCAGCCAATATCAAGAAAAAATTGCACTATGACTCCAAAAAACTTTTGACCCTTTTTCCACATGAACCAAATTAGCACATGCACTACAAAAGCAACTACCACAAATTATGATAAACGGGGATCAAGACATGTCCTCCAGACTATCGATAGGTAGTCAAGTCATCACCTATGCTTTTCATACGGACCCTTTGGTAAAGTCAAATACAGGCCATGTACCCTCAAAAAATGAAGTTCCCCACTCACGGATATAAAAAATATGATATGAGACTAAACAAAGCGAGACTCTCACTCTCTCACAAAGAAGTTCCAAATATTGCATATTGGATACCATAGGCTTTGCCCTTATTTTCTCTACTTCGGTATGTCATATGGTTGGGTTAGGATCACTATAGGACTTGTTTCGGATTGTAATGTAGGCTTGGGGTACAGGTAAGGTAAATATGAAACTTTTGAGTGATTAAAACCCCTCCTTGGCTCTACATACATGTAAGCTCTATTCTTCACTTATTTCACTCTTTTTGCCTTTTATTCTTTTTCCCTTTCCATCCTTATTTATACACTTGTACGAGTGTGGTGTGTTTTCAAACTTTTTCATGCATTATTTTCTTTTTAGAATAATTATTTTTTTCTTTTTTTTTCACACCACACCTCTCTTTCACCCTTTTTCTCTTTTCTCTCCCTTTTTCACCTTCCCAATCTTTATGCACCCCTACTCTAGCCACCCTCAACTTAGGAATTTTTCCTATGTTGAGGTTCTAATAACAAGGAGAGACCAGGGAAAATGGAAGCAACAAAAATGGCCTATGATTCTTTCCTAACCAATCATCCTTAAACCTATGCAAAAACCAGCTAGGGCAAGTTCTAGATCCTCTACACGAGTTTTGAAGCTGGTATCATACCTCCTCCTCTCATGGTACATGATTTATATTCACTTTACTTGTCCAATTTATTCATGATTTAACAAAAACTACACATGCTAATATACTTAATTGACATCTAGAAATATCCACAATCATGCATATAGTCACAAGTACATAGCTAACCTTCATCAAAAAATTTAAACGGGGTTAAATTTTCACAAATCCAAAACTAGTGTAATTTATTGGCGAGTACTCTAAGTATTTCTAATTAAATAAAAATCACAAAAATAAAATCCTAAACATGCTAGTTCTACTAGATAGCATACCTGAGGAAAATAAACACATGAAAAACCCTTGGAGCGAATCAAAAATTCAAAAATACAAGTACACCCCTCCCCTTTTGAAAAAGTGTGTTTCATCCTCAAAACATAAAAATATAGAATAGAGGGAAAGAACATGCACATGGAACTCTAGCGCTCTGTTATCTGTGGAGGAGGTATCTCGGCTACAATCGTGGCGCCTTGATGACAGTGCACTCATTGATGGAATAATAGAAGTGGTTACCCCTCGAGTGGGCTTCGACCTTCTCTACGGCCTCCGGAATGGTCGGGCTGAATGTGACTCACTTTGTAGGGTCCACTTGCCACTAGCAAGCTCAGGTTGATCACGGTGGAGCTACCAGCTCCTCTAACTAGCTCTGCGGCTCGGACATGTGTGAGACATGAGTCACGTAGGCTGTCCACTTGTGCCCTTGCGTTCTCTTCTTTCTTTCTTCTTTCTCTTTTTTTGGTCTCATCTTCAACATCCTCGGGGACCTTCTTCTTCCCTTTCTCTTTCTTTCATTCTTTGTGGACCTAGTAGGCCGCCAAATCAAGCTCTTCCTCAATATTTAAATCCAAGTCGAGAAGAGTGGGGGCTGGTATGATTGCCGGCTATCAGATGACCTTTCGGCCACTTGGCCCAGAAGAGCTCCCAACTCCTTACGGAGGGTACATGTATGCTTCGCCATGCACCTGTCATCGACTCTGAGCCGTCGAGCCTGGCATACAAGGCACATTGCAGTGTGTCTATCTCTGCTTTGACCTAGCGCTTGACATTCTCCATCATTGATTGAATTTTTCTCTCGGCCATAGTCAGTATTTTTTCTAGATTTTGGAGAAAATCTTGGGGCACTAGGACATACCTTGTTGGAGTCTGCTTCGATGGCTGGGAAATGGTGCGGCAAAAGTCTTGGGAGCCATCTCCAGTGCAGCATTTGTAGGCGGTGTCTCGCTCTACTCCTGTGGTGGGAAATTCACTTGTGCACCCCCAATTGGCGAGTCGATAGGCTATTTGTGGGAAGTCGGGCCCGACTCACCGGGTTCATCATCTCGAGATCGAGGCCAATTTCTACTATTCTTTGTTAAGCGATTAGCCGCTCGTCACTCTTGTGCACTATGATACCTTCCTCCATGCATAATATGAATATGAGGCTCGGGAATGGGATAGCCGAGTGCTCAATCCTATAGTCTATCACCACGCATCTCCACAGTAATAACCCTTGGAATGTTGATGGGGTATATGTACATGATACATGCCACCAAAGTTGTTCTATCCACCTTGAGGTGTTGTCATTAGCTTTTGGTGCCAACTAGTACCGCACTAACATCGGCATGCCTTTTCATGAAGTTTAAAGAATTCTTTTTGACCTGTTTGCCGCTAGTGACCCATTCTTCCTCGTCTATGGACAACCACTTTATCTGCCTCCTCCTCTCATCACGGAGCAAGTGCTTGATACTGTTTAATACTTCCACACGATACTCATATTAAGGTGGTGTGTAGATGTATGAATTGAGGCCCATATAGTATCGAGAAAGAGTATGCTCGGATATATCGACCTCTCGGCCTCGACCATAACACTCTCAGTGTGGTACGATCTTTCAATGTTGCCCCTCTTTGGCCTTCTTGCTCTATGAGTCGCCAAATAGTTGGCATAGAACTCATAGACGATTTTTGAAGTGTAGTTGTATGGAGTCCTAGCCATCCACTCGAGTAAAGTAGAAATTGAATATTCGCTTCATCTCCTATACCTGATTCAATGAATTTGTGAGGATCCATGGCTCTTCTTGAATGCTCGCTGGGCTTATTTTGGCGGTGAGATGTAATAATAGGAAGTTCTTAAGACTAGACTCGCTTGATTGAAATGAAAAGTAATAGAAAAATACGAATATCTTGCTCAAATGACTCATTATGCGGATTGTTGTTGGAACCAATGACCCATGGAAGGTTCCGGTGTAAGCTTCTGAGAATCGGGCTAGGAATGAGGCCTGAAATGACCCGTTGGATGTTGTATACAGTCGTTGGATGGGAGTCAACGTGAGGTTGGTCTTGATTAGGGAGGAAGTAACGAGTCATGGTATGACCTATTGTTGGAAGCAACGAGCCATTGTCAGTGTCCGTTGAGAGAAATCCTAGGTTAGGGTAATGGTAGCGGCATTGGTTGCAACAAGTCATTGGAGCTTGCTAACGACTCATCTGTTCGATCGTTGTAGAGGACTGAAGACCTCAATTAGGGATGAAAACGAGGATGTAACGAAATCGTGGATCCGATGCTTGATCCATTATGACGCCGTTACTTGCTTGCGGTGCGGTTTTGAAGGGTACATCAAGGGTATTTTCGTTATTCCTAAGACCTAGGGTCTAAACTACGTCATTTTAAGCTTGAAATAATTTGTTTTAAGAAGGTTTAAGTTATTTAAGGCCTATACGAATTCATACACGCAATCTTAGGGGTTTGAGAGGTGATCAAGTCTAGTTTTCTTCAAAGTTCTTCCTCAATTCTCTTTGGGCAATCAAGGAAGTGGTAAAAATCAAGTCTCTTGAGGGTATGTAGAGTTATGAATGGGTGTAATTGTCCACATTTAATCCTCTATTTCATGAAATCCTTATTGATGAATTTATGGAGTTTTTACCCAATGTGTGAATTTCCTAAGTTTCTATGCATGGTATGATCTAAGAATGTTTTGAGTGTTGAATTATAATAAATGGACAGATTTTAAAATGATTTAAGTTATAAATTAGGTTTTCAAGTTTTATAAATTATGATGCCCATCCATGAAAGTTCACGAAAGTTGAGATCCATGAGATATGTGTGCAAGTTTGATGAGATGTTTATGAAGAAAAGTATGATTTCAGATTACCGGTGTCTATGTTTATGTTTTTGAGAGAATCGAGTTGATTTTAAGCATGTTAAGTATTGGTGAGTCCATATAATCAAGTTTGTTTTACGATTTCATGTAATTAGCTTACCACATGGTTTTGGAGTTTAGACTCTCATTATTTTTAGCTTGTGGTATGGTTTGAGCCAAGGCTCCTCATGTTATGATTTGATTATGCATATGCGGTATGAGTTAGCTTCATCACTAGACGATGGTCGGCTTCTTTGAAAAATAATGGGCATATGCATGTTTTTAAGAAGTAATTAATACAGCACCGAGTAGGCTAAGAGTCGGTTAACCTCACCTCGAGAACTACGCACCAACATAGGTATGATCAGATTACTTTGGACCTCCCTTAGGAGCTTCCCTTGCCCCAAGGGGCCTTGGAGCTTGATATCGATATCATGGTAGCGCCCTTAGCCAGGAAAGGCTTTGGGTGACTACGCCCACTTAAATGTGATAATCGGGACCACATAAGCTTTATCGTGGTAATGTCGTTATATGTGAGTCCATTGTTCCTCCTTGATTTCATTTATGCATGGACATCAATTATGATATTATCTTTTACGCGAGTTTGACCCAATGTTTGATTTTATATGACTATCGGTTTTCGGCTTTGGGTCATTCGATTTGAATTATGTTCAAATCATGATTTAGAAATAACATGCAAGCCCTATTCTTAGAATCTTATATTGAATATGTGTTATATTATGCATTTTTAATGATTTTACTTACTTAGTGATTTTACTTACCTTGCATACTCAGTACATTCCACATACTAACCGCATACTCTATGTTGTATCATTTTATAATCTGAGCTCGAATCCGGACTTCGAGTCTCGCCGCTAGTCGGGCTGCAGGTTAACACTTCGGTCAGTTGGTGAGTCCTCATCTTGCGAGGGCCCTTTTATAATTTATTTTGTCTTTTCGGTTTTCGGACTATAGTGAGTTAGTTGGGTTTTATCCCATCAACTTATCGGTATTAGAGGCTTTTCGGACATAGTTTGTATTTAGATGTTATGTTACGATTTCGAGACTTCCACTTTGTTATTCATGTTAATCTTCCGTTTTAATGAATGAGTTAGATGTTATGTTCATGCCATGGGTTGAATTGGAGCCTCTCGAGGTCCCTTGTCTCGTGTGTGTCCAGGGCCTATGTTCGGGTCATGACAAACTTGGTATAAGAGAATTAGGTTTTGAAGCATTAGGATATGCGAAAGCCGAGTTAAGTAAGAGTCTTTTTCATGGGTGTGAAGCGCGCCACACTTATGGAGAAGAGGCTACGAATGTTAGAAATGTTCCCTTCTTTCATGATCTATGTCGTTCGTGAAGTATCTCTCTATCCTTCTTTCGTGCTATACACATTTTGAGAATCCATGCCTCCCACGAGTTAATGGAAGGAGAAACGAGAAATGGGAATGGCCACAAGGATGGCGGTAGACGGGCACCGGCCCAATCCCCACTAGCCCTAAAATTAAATGGCAAGGCCGGTTGCCCATGCTGAGTTAGGGTAGCCATTCGAGATGTTAGCTCGGGCCTTGACCGCCCCAAGCTAACACCACAGAGGACATGGTACTTAGGTCACTTTGTAGCCCCAAGTGAACCCCTGGTACATCATACACTAGCACTCACGGATTAGCATGAAAATATATACAATGGAAGTCTAAGGCAAAATATGAATACTTGAAAGAAATAAAGGCGGTTCATAGTATTTGAACATATTAGGACAAAACTACAAGTACGAAAAACCAATCTACGTGCGAAAGCCACTATGGTGATGAGTTCTTGGGACAAGCCCCCCCGAGATAACTCAAAATCTAAATAGAAGGAAGAAAATATAAGTGAAGTAAATAATCTCAATCCTCGCGAATGAGGACTTACCAACTAGAGCATTTGAAGTACGCGGTGAGTGATCGAGCTGAAATTTGAGATTGAAATCCTGTAATTGTATCATAAAAATGATACAACATAAAAGTATGCGTCGGTACTTTGAATGTAATAAGCAAGTGAGAGAAACGCAAAACAATGGAATAAATAAAAATAAAATGTTGAATTGGAAGGACATACGGTAGGCAAGGCTACGTGTAAGAAAGCCAGCATAGTGATGAGTTGCTGGGACAAGCCCCCGAGATAACTGAAAATCTAAATAGAAGGAAAGAAAATATAAGTGAAGTAAATAATCTCCATCCTCGCAGAGAATGAGACTTACCAACTAGAGCAGTGGGGGAAGTCTGCGGTGAGTGACTCCGGCTAGAAGTGAGGTGAAATCCTGAGTTATCATAAAATGATACAACATAAAAGTATGCGTCGGTACTTTGAATGTACTAAGTAAGTGAGAGAAGCATAAAACAATGGAATAAATAAAAATAAAAATGTTGAAGCCCCGGAAGGACATGCAATGAACAAGCTAATAAGGCGAATAACTAAAATACTAGATGGTCTAAAAGGACCTGTCGATGGTCAACGCAGTCTAAATATGGAATCTTGATACGGCCCGGGAAGTGAAACTAGACTAAAGCCGGCTAGTGGAGAGTCTATAACAGAGACATATAACCACGTGAGCTAGACGTGAGTCGATGTACACTTCATCGGTAGGACCCCGTATACCTTATTGGGGTATAAAAGGGCATGAACTAGGTGATCACAAGAGTGCGGGGCCATGGGCCAATAGTAAGCTGTAACCTACGGTGGCAACGTAGTTTTGGGATGCAGGTGCCCTGGAACCGGGTACGCTTGGTGCTAAGTCCTGCTCCCCCTTTGGATAGTCCTAGGCGAATACTAAGTTGTGCTCGAAGTGGGGCCCAAGACTAGTCGGGGATACATATGCGAAAGCACCACAGAGAGTCTTATCGGACAAGTCACAGGCTAGGTTCTAAGATCGGTGTTTGCTTATGCAGACGTCATAACCGTCTAAAGAACAAACTAAAACTTAGGCCCAGGGTCCTAAAGCTAGTGAATATTTATCTAAAGTTTCATTACCTAGTGGACCAATAAAGCTAAATTCTTATTCTAGTCGATGGCGGGAGGTACTGCGGCACTAAAGAATTTCTATAGTCAAACTAATCGCTATCTTTGGCGGCATTGGGGAATTCCTTTCCATTCTAACTAAAATTAGGCCCGACAACAATCGATTTAGTTTCAATCTTTACTAACAACATGGGAGTCCATAATGCGATAAATCCAAGCAAAATTTTGATATTCAAGCACTAATGCAAATTTGAAGACTTCCTAATTCAAGAAATAGGGATAAATTTCACTTCATAAGATTTAACATTGTTTGAGTCACAAATTGGTGGAAAATATCTATAATTAACATGGTATAATATCACATGATTTGGAGCGAAGTATGACTAGAAATTTCTAGACATTCGGTAGTTTCGGGGCTACAGCGATGAAAAAGATAGGGAGGAATTTGGGGACACAAGAGACGGAACTATTCCCTTTTGAATTCCCACATACAGTGAAGAAGCTCGAAGAATTCCCTTGATAAGGCGAGGAGAAAAGGTTGACCTAGCTCTTGATCTGAAAAGTTCGAGAGAAGTTCTACGATGAATCTAAAATTACGGATGGTGAGAATGAGGAAAGAAATTGTTTAACCCCTCTAATAAGTATGAAAATATGCTTAAAATGACATAGTTTAGAGTATAAGAGCGTAGGAAATTGCTGAAAGACCCTTGGCTTCATGGAAGCGTGCTTCAATCCTCATGGGTGACCTAATGGTCCTAATTAGAGACCACGAATCGTGGTCACACTCTCGTGGTGCACTGCCTAGAACACACCGATGGTCACCATGAGGGACCTAACGAGTCGTGGTTAGTGGCCCGCGACTCATGGGCTACTGCTTGCCTCAAACACCCAGGAGTTACGGGTGAAACCGACTCATGGTATCCCAAATGAGTCGTGGTGAGCTCGTTGGAGTACCTTTGCCTAACATTTCTGGTCTTAAATTATTCTTGACCACGGGTCATATCATGACTCATGGGGGTTGACCGCATGACTTATGGTGCACCGCTAGTCACCTTTTTCCAAATTTCCAAATGAGCTCCCGAGTCCTCACCACGAGTAGCAACGACTCGTGAGTCACCTCCTATGGGTCCTGAGCGACTCGTTACGCGGCACAGTGCGGAAATTTTTCGGTTTTCTCTTATTTAAAATTTCAAGTCTAGTGTTTGAGTCTCCAGGGCATTACAATATCTCCCCCTTGGGAACATTCATTCTCAAATGTTGGAAAACATACGAAGCGGAGAATGGAAGTATTTATACACAAATACTAATCTAAAAATGAAAACAAGCGGGGCTATCTTTGACTGAATCACAAGCCTAATGAATTCACTAATTGTGCACATGTTTATTTATGTGAAAGAAGGTAAAACACACAAGCTAATACGGTTTTGGAGAGGAAAATGGATACCTTAAGGCGGGCGAGTCAGAAGGGAACAAATGGGGGTATCATGCATCATATCTGTTTCGTCATCCCACATAGCTCCTCGACCTACGATTCCTCCACAAGAATTTGAGCGAAGAAAATTCCTTGTTCCTTGCTTATGAGCACGACGGTCAAGGATGCATCTTTGGAAACACTCCTTGTACGGGTTTGTCTTTCACTCCCACCTTTGTCTAATGGCACAATTGAAGTTGGATCAACGTGCACTTCTTCAATAGTAGCACATGGAATGTGGGTGCTGGATATGGCAGTGCGAGAAGGTAATTCTAGCTCATAAGCTACTTTTCCAATTCGCCTTAGAATTCTATAGGGTCCATATCCTGAATTTGAGCTTTCGCTTCTTCCCAAATTTCATCACCCCTTTTATTGGTGAAATTTTCAAATAGACTTGATCATCTGAAAACTCCAATTCTCTTTTTCTCACATCAACATAAGATTTCGCCGGCTACGGCTGACAATCTTTCTCTGATGAGATGTACCTTCTGCATAGGTTCATGAACTGAGTACGCTCATTATATTAGCTTCACCAACTTCAAACCACCCAATAGAATCTGCATCTCCTATAATATAATGCCTCAGCAGGGCCATCCCGGATCTTTGGGTGGTAGTTGTTGTTGTACGCAAACTCGATAAGAGGAAAGTGGTCATCCCAGCCCTTAAAATCAATCGTGCTTGGCCTCTCGGCTTATATCTTCTAGAGGGTTTGAATAGTCCACTCACGGCTTGCCCATGCATGCAGTGGGTGAAAAATTACCTTCAGCTTGACTTCAGGTACCAAGTCTCTTACGAAAAGACTTCAGAGGAAATGTGAGTGAGCTAGGTACCTACATGCAAATAATGGATAATGGGCACCCCATGAAGTCTAACCAACTCCGAATATAAATCCTAGCATAGTCCTTATTTGAATTTGAAGTTTTAATTGGGAGGAAATGTGCCGACTTAGTCATCCGGTCTACTACTACCTAGATAGAATCATGTTGCCGACGAGTTTGAGGTAGACCCATAATAAAGTCCATATTCACTTATTCCCACTTCCACATGCGTATACTGATATCTGGGTCATTTCTTGCGCTACATGCTTAAAACTAAGAAACTATGCACATTGTGGGTATGTTTATGTAAATATGATGCGTTTGTGTTGAATGTTGGAGAAAAAGCTGGTTCGAAATAGGAAATAGGTAAAGTAAGAGAGCGAAAATGGCTGAAATGTAGGTTGCTAGGCATGTCATGATTGGTCGTCCCAAGGAGCGACTCATGCACGGAGTCGTGAGGAGGAAGATCCAAGTTTAATGCTAAAGCAGTGCACTTTCGACAGATTAAAGGCATGATTTATTGCGTCTTGTAACGAGTCATTGAGCCAGTGTCACTATCCAAACGCTGAATCGTAGACATAGGACAAGGGAGCCCCAGAGACCCCAAGTTGACCCGGCATACGAGAATACATCTAATTCAATCACATGAATGGAAGGCCTAATATAAAACGTAATCATAACATAGCATAAGGGAAAAATAGTACTAGACTTATACAATATGGCGGAATACATCTTGTAGTCTAATAAGCCTCTAAACATAATGGCGGATTGATGGGACAACTCCCAGCTAGTCCAACATCCAGAAACTAAAGAAATAACGCAAAATTGTGAACATAGCCCTAGGAACATGAGGACTCACCAAATGCTAGGAAACGAAGTATGAATCTAGCTACGAGGTGAGGATGAGCACGGCCAGGACTGTGGCATGAAACGATACGAGCGTAGAAAGTATACGGTCGATCGTGGAATGTGCGAGTATGCAAAATAATCAAATGGATATTTAGTATATATAAGTGTAAATGATCATAAGAGTAGGGCGTCGCCATCATGGTAAAATCATGCTCTTCTCTATATGGCTCAGGTTTCAAGCAGCATGTTTCTTCATCCTGTCTGTGCAGCAGGCCCTTGCGCGGCGAGCAACATACCAACATAACAGCCCATACCAATCGTGAGGTAATGGAGATTCTCTGTCAGGCACTTTATATATGACACACGAAGCCTAACTTGTAACCTTAGTCGAGAGGTGTTCGTACCTTGCTAGGGTACAACCATGAAAGTGTGATATCACCATGAGAAGGGCTATTTAGGCAGGACCCCAACATGAAAGTACTGACATACCTACGGTGGCCGTAGTTTTGAGATCAGGGCTTGGCGACTCGAACCTACTCGAGTGTTCGATACTACTCCCAAACATATCTAATGCTCATAATAATACATACATGAGTTCATGGGCTAGTTAAATCATGATAATAAGTAAACATGGTTGAACATAGCCATGACATAGGCAATGGTGGTAAAAGCATAATTCATGAATATTGTAGATCATGTACATGGCTTGAATTTCATAATGGGTAGTAAAATAAATTCATAAGTTGAAACATAATTCATATTGGGCTCGTAAAGAACATCAATGGGGAAAAATAGCTCCTTAATTGACTCATCATGGGGCATGCATAATTAAGCTTAATTGCTTAGAAGTCAAAATCATAACATTTTAGTAATTTAAAACTAAAAAATATGATTGAAACCATGAATTATGATAATATTTCAAATCACAAAACCCACAATTTAAATCATTAGAATTTATATAATCAAATACAAATCCTTTGAGTTTTGATAAATTGTAAGTGTAATTATATAGTAGAATGGGTGTGAAAGGAATCACCCATTGATAGTCTTACATATCTGGAAACACTTGATTCTCAATCTCATTAAAGCCCAAATGGAATTTTGAGAAATTGTGGAAGAACACCTTGAATCACCTTACAGACTCCTCTACATGCTCTTTGCATGCATGAATGAGGCTTAACACGGACTAATCCCCCTTAAAAGACCCTATTGAGACCTTAGAACAACATAGTTTAGGCGCTTAGGAGTTTAGGAATTCTGAGAACACCCTTACTAAAAATGCGGGAAATTCCTAGTCGCCGGTCCCCACGGGGACCTCATGAGTCGTTAGGGAGCGACTCGCGAGCTGAATCTGTCATGCTCAGTTTGCCCAACTCCTCAGGGGGACCCCACGAAGGACCCCTTGATTCATGGTGGCTGGCCACGACCGTGGTCACCACTGTGATCCCAACGCCCAAAATCGACCAATCATGCACCCCGGCCCATAGGTGACCTCACAGTCGTGAGTCGCTGAAACTCGTGAGGTGGCAGGTAGTTTCCTCCACCTGAGCACTGCCATCCTTGCGACCCACAGTCACCTCACAACTCATGGTCACTCCCCACGACCTACCTCACGGGTAGTCTTGTAACACAGTGCAAATTTCCGAGTTTTCTCCCGTTTTGACTCTGAATTTGATCCTTGGGTTCTGAGGTATAACAATATCCTCAGGAACATTCATCCTCGATATTGAAACATGCGAGAAAACTTCGAAACAAGCAATCACCATATAAATGCGCGTCATTTAAGTTTTAGCCCGATGGATTGACTACTCAGGAAAAGACTACATAAGCTGAATTGGTCGGACACCATACATATACCATGTCATAAATAAAACAAACTTGTGCATATGATTGGAACATGAAAACTAATTAGAGGTTTAGGGCAAGCGTACCTCAATGAAAGCCAAAAATTTTAGTAAAGAACGGTGTTGGTATCTAGCCATCATATCCTTCGGCTTCCCACGTAAGCTCCTTCAACATCTTGATTTCTCCATAATACTTTAAGCTAGAAGCTACTTCTTTGTTCCTCAGCCTGCGAACATTGATCGAGTTTCCACCGAATTTCTTCATAAGTTGAGGCTATCCTTCTCTGCAACGTTGTCCCTTTGGGACTACTAAGAATGGATTGCTCAAGCAGTTTTTCAAAAGTGACACATGAAACACGGGATGAGCCGAAGATAACCGAGGGCAAGTCCAACTCATGCGCCACTATCAACTCTCCTCTTTGTCAAATGGGAGTGCCAATATAGGAGTGAGTTTCCCCTTCTTCCCAATGCATGACTCCCTTCATAGGGAGATACCTTTAGAAATACTTACATTCTTCCATATTAAACTCCAAGTCTCTTCTCCTCACATCGGTATATGATTTATGATGACTACGAGCGGTTTTCATAGGTCCCTTATCAACGAACCTTCACCGCTAGCCTCTGACAGAATCTGAGTCCTGTCATAGATGCCTCACCAACCTCAAACCATCAATGGGAGATCTACACCTCCACCGCCAAAGGCTTGGAACGGTGCCATTTGGATAGTAGGTGATAACTGTTATTATAAGCAAACTCGTTAAGGGAAAATGGTCATCCCAATTACTTTTAAATCCATAACACATGCCCTCAGAGTCTAGATTGTTTGTTCCGCCCGGGTCATTAGTATACGGATGAAATGCTATCTTGAGCTTTGACTTGAGTCCCAAGTCTCCTTACGAAAAGGAGCCGCAGGCTTGGGATGAGGTGAGTACCTTGATATGAAGGCCATGGAACACAAGGGCACTCCATGAAGTCGAACCAACTCCAGAATATACCCACAACTTAGGCGTAATCATCGCCAAATCGTAGTGCTACCGATAGAAAGTGTGCAGCTTTGTTTAACTTTTTGTCTACCACCACCCAAATGGAATCATAGTGTCGTAGTACGGGGTAATCCCTTAATGAAATCATATTAATATCTTCCCTTCCAAGTAGAATTTTAATATCTTGAAGTATACCTCCCGGCCTTTGATGCTCGACTTTTGCTAGCGATAGTTTGGACTTTTGGCTACGAACTCTGCAATATCCTTCTTCATACCATCCCGCAATAGATTTCTCGCATGTCTCGATAAATCTTCCTTGGATCCCGAATGGATAGAATATAAGTACTATTGCTTCATGCAATATTCGAACCCTCAAATTATCGACGTACGGAACACATAGTCGGCCTAATATCGTAGCACACCATCTCCCCTTGGAGAAAACTTCCACCTTTTGGCGCTGCTTTGCTTCCTTCGGCTTCCTCAAAATCGGATACTCATCTTTCTTATATTTAACATCAGCCACTAAGGATGATTCTTACCCACTACACTGCTTGACGCCGCCTTCGATCGAGTCGATCAATTTAACTCCCAATCTTGCCAGCCGGTGGACATCCTTCACCAACTCCTTCTTTCTCTCCTCCACGTGGGACACACTCTCCATAAGAGCCTACTAGAGTGCATCCACCACCACATTAGCATTTCTTGGGTGGTAAAGAACACTCATATCGTAGTCCTTCAATAACCACCTCCTTTACCAAAATTGAGAGCCTTGAGTGTGAACACATATTGCAAGATCTTGTGATCGTGAATATATCACGTGGACCCCATACAAGTAATGACTCCATATCTTCAATGCAAGCACCACCGCGGCCAAGTTGAGATCATGGGTCGGGTAATTCTTTTCATGAACTTTTTCGGCTATCGAGGCATATGCTATTACCTTCCCATCTTTGCATCAACTACATCTGATCGACTCTCAAAGAATCACAATATACAACAAAGCCATCCGTGCCCTCGGGTAAAGTCAACACTAGTGTTGAAGTAGTCGGAGTCTTCAATTCTGGAAGCTTTCCTCACAAATTGGGGAAGAACACCTTGAATCGCCTTCTAGACTCCTCCCTATACTCTTGTATGCAGGAATGAGGCTTAATATGGACTAATACCCTTAAAAGACCCTATTGAGACCAAAAATGACATAGTTTAAGCCTTAGGAGTTTTAGAAATTATGAGAACACCCTTACTAAAAATGCGGGAAATTCCTAGTCGCCGGTCCCCACGAGGGACCTCATGAGTCATTGCTAGGGAGCGCGACTGGGTGCACAGATCTGTCATGCTCAACTTTGCCCAGCTCCTCGGGGACCCCGCGGATCATGGTGGCTGACCATGACTCGTGGTCACCACCGCGACTCCACTGCCCAAAAATCGACCAACCATACACGTGGCCACGGGTGACCTCACGAAGTCGTGGTCGGCCCATGACTTCGTGGTCAACCCGTGGCCTCCTCCACACGAAACTGCCATCCTTGATGACCACGAGTCACCTCCGACTCGTGGTCACTCCCCACGACCTACCTCACGGGTAAATCTTGTGACTTCAGTGAAATTTTTATTTTTCTCGTTTTGACTCTGGGTTTGATCCTTGGGCTCACAGGGTATAACAGCCGATCATGGCCAGGAAGAGGTACGAAATGATCGATGAAGGCAACTTAGCAGTGTCTGGTCATCATGTGTTGGGATGACTCGTCGGGGAGGACTTTGGTAAAGGTCGTCAAGTGCCCGAAATTTTGATAGTCAAAACCATGAATAGGCCTAACATTTCGTGCCACGACATGATAGTCGTTAGGTGACCAACCTACAATGAGCCTACTACCTAGGGCGATTGATTTCCAGCGATCACGACTCATTAGGAGACCTGCGAGTCATTACTTGGCACTGTGACCTAGCAGGCCTAGAACCCAAGTTTAGTTAGGATAAGATTTGTTTGGAACTATAAATATAATTTTCAGGTTTATTTTTCATACGCGATTGTTATTTTTATCAACTTTCCGTGAATTCTAGTGTTGTTAACGATTGTTCTTGGTTTTGAGAAACAAAGTTTATAATTTTGTTCTTGATTTTGGGAATTAATCAATATTGGAGTTTGTTCATTGGTTTTGGAGTTATATTCAATTCACTTGGTTTTCTTCTACAAATTTTTGTAAGTTACAATTATGATTTATTTTATACTCTATGATTGTGATATTTCAATTATGAGTAGCTAAATCCATAACTAGCGTTGAGGGAACCATGATGAATTAATACACATAGGTAATACACTTAGTGATTCTTGAACAGGGTTTAATGCATGTATTATTTTTTTCCTTCGTTTTAATTATTTCTTAACTTTTGCAAATGTTGGAACTTGCCTTATTCTTACTTACCGGATCAAGGGCGGTGAATAGGTAAGGGGATTTTCAACGGAGATTTGAGGCTATCAACCCTCATCTAATAGCTTGAACTTGTCGGGGATAGCTAATCCGATATTAACGGTAAGGGTTAATTAAGTATACACTCATATATGGACCAAGTTGTGTGGTGATAATCATCTAGATAGGGGACCAACTATTTAGGTGAACAACTTCTGGAAGTATTGCATGTTAAACAGCTTGGAATAGATTACTAGTGTAAAATCTTTGTAGTTATGAAGTCTTGGGGAACACAATCCTAGTCAATTTGTTGATTGAGTACAAACCAAAATTGATTTAACCATCTAGTAGTCTTTACTCTAGTTTATTATTTTATTTCTTTTCCCCCGCTTAGGAAATAAGTCGGTAGATAGTAATAGCTATTCAAATTAACTCAAGTCCTTTCCATATTCCTCATGGGATTGACCCCAAACTTTGTTGGGTTGTATATTTGACATCGACCACTTTATATCTCAATTGCGAGGTGTAATTTGGGCGACAGCCAAGTCCCCCAGGCGCCGTTCTTAGGGGAATACGGCTAAGGCTTTTTTTGTTAATTGTGTTTTCTTTCTTTTATTGGTTCTTATTTCCCTTTATTTTCTTTTGTTGTTTTTGTTTTAACAGGTCCTAGGTTTGTGCATGCCTAGTACTAGAAGCCAAGGAAAAATCCCTCGTTCAAATCGATCACAAGCTTGAGCAATCGAGAAATCTAAGAATAAGCCCAAACGAAGCGAAAGCAGTGGACCAAGCTATAGAAGGGTACAGGTGAGGAAAAACTTGGGCTTGAGATCGTGAGTTAGCTAGGGTTGGTGAACGACGCGCGCCTGGTTACTTAAGCAGAGAGAGCGAAGCTAAGAAAGGAACAGTGGTCGAAACGGCGAGACATTGGTATTTTAATGAGGATGATGATGCGGAAGTATTGATGAAGTCGGTGCCACTAGAGCTATTTTCCCTCCTTTACTGTTGGGGGCAGAATTTGATATTACGATTGCTATGATCCAACTACTCAACATGAAGGGAATATTTGTGGGTCATGCCTGCGATGATGCCCATACTCACTTGACAAATTTCATGGGTATGCGCGAGGAATATAAACAATAGGGAGTGAGTCGGGATGCGATTCGGTAGAGGTTATTTTCCTTTTCATTAGGGAAGTGATGCAACGCTGCAGTTTGGTAGAACCACCCAATGATTCTATCACCATATGGAGGGAGTTGAAAGAGAGCTTTTCTTGAAAGATTTTCCCATGTTCTAGAGCCTTGCGGTTGAAAGATGAGATATATAACTTCAAGAAGTTAAATTCGACATTGCTAGAAATCTTCTCTGAGATCTTTAAATGCCTTGCAAGGCGGTGGGCGATACCATGCGCGGATCATTCATGAGTCACACTTATGCCGAGGCTACTAAGATACTTGATAGAATCACCAGAAACCAGCTGGCATGGCACACAAGAGAGTCGGAAATTTGTTTGGTTCTTATGTTGTAGGTATGTCTACAAAATAGAGAAGAAAGGATGAAGAATGAATCAAAGAAATTTTTAGATAAAGACCACAATGGGGCTTATTTCTAAATTTGATGGATTGGACTGAAAAAGTGATGTTTGTGAGTTCTCGAGCCAAGGCCCCAAGAATGATGGAGCGAATTTGAATCGAAGCTAATTATCTAAATGGTCAAGGAGCGAGTTTGGAACAGCACCCAAGGTTCTAACTAAGACTCTTGGCGTCAAGGTTAGGGGAACCAAAGTCGAACTATTACAGGGGATAACAATTACAACCGAGGCCAATACGAGACAATGGAACTAGAAGGCGTGAGGAGTACAAGAATGATAAAAAAGCGGTATGTATGTTCCTCCAAGGAGCTGTGAGCCAGAGTCTAGTGGTTCAGGGTTGAGGCATGTTGTCCAAATTCTTAAGCGAGATGGAGGATACATATGGCCATTTCAAGGAGCTTCATACGATATTTCTAGTATGAATCAAAGGGTGGAATCACATGGTAGCCATTAAGCATATTAAGAAGCGGTGATTAGGATATACATTTGCAATAAACGAGCGAAAAGGCACACTTCGGCTTAACACGATACGAAATCTAAAGTAAAGCCGGTAACTTGCATGGCGGTCACTACTAAGTGGGAAGGTGACAGGATGATGCTCAGGCGGTTGTCAGCGATGTGACAAAAGAACTATAGTGATTGAAGATGATGAGATGGCAAATTTCGAGGATCATTTCGAGGATCCAATTTTGGTTGATGATTCAGTGGTGAAGACTGCTCCTAGTAATGCAAAGGAGCATGGATCTGGCAATGAGAAGGAGAAGGAGGCACAACAAAAGTTCACACCGACCCCTAGACCCCCTCCCCCTTTTCCACAGTGGTTGAAGAAAAAGGTTGAGTATGGGAAGTATAACAAGTTCATTTCCATGTTGAAACAATTGTCTGTGAACATCCCATTAGTCGAGGCACTTGAGTAGATGGCTGGCTATGCTCAATTCATGAAGGACCTTGTCACTAGGAAGAGAATTGTAAGTTTTGAACCTGCAGATAATTTGCACCACTGTAGTGCAATAGTATCCCGTTCCCTTGTTTAGAAGAAGGATGACCCTGGAGCATTCACCATACCATGCACTATTGGAGCCTTTAACTTTGCTAAGACGCTATGTGATCTAGGAGCTAGTATTAACTTGATGCCACTAGCAGTGTTCAGACAGTTGGGCTTGGGATACCCCAAATCGAATACAATGCGGCTCTTGATGGCAGATTGTACGGTGAAGAATCTGGTGGGAATTATATATGATTTTCTAGTGAAGGTGGAGTCCTTTATATTTCCGGCCGATTTTGTCATCCTGGACTGTGAAGTTGATTTTGAGGTCCCCATTATTGTTGGGTGACCATTCCTCGCCACCTGATGTGCTCTTATAGATATGGAGATTGGACAGCTCAAATCCCGATTGAAAAATGAGGAAGTGACATTCAATGTATGCAGATCCATGAAACAACCAAATGATATGAGGGTGGTCTCAATAATTGATGTTGTGGAACCTGAGTTCCCAATTATGTCCATTGAGAAGTTTTTGATTCTTGATGACTTAGCAGCAGTTTTTATGGATGTTGGTGCTGAGGAGATCCATGGGGGTGAGGATATTGTTAATGCACTTGTTGGCATGGGGTCATACACTTATTCTCCAAAGAAGATTGATCTTGACCTGAAGAATCGGGTGACCCCACCAGCCAAGCCATCTATTGAGGAGCCTCTGGTATTGGAGCTCAAAGCACTCCCATCTCACTTACAGTACATATTTTTGGAATCCGGTAACACCTTATCAGTCATTGTTGCAGCTGACTTGGAGGAATGGAAAGTGGAGGCTTTGGTCTCCATTTTGAAGATATATAATAAAGCCATCGGGTGGACCATTGCACATATTATTGGAATCCCAGCTGATATTTGCACTCACAAGATTCAGCTAGAGCCAGATTGTATTCCAAGCATTGAGCGTCAGCGTAGGTTGATCCACCTATGCAAGAGGTGGTCAAGAAGGAGATCATCAAGTGGTTGGATGCAGGTGTGGTTTATCTTATTGCAGACAGCAAATGGGTGAGCCCAGTCCAGTGTGTACCAAAAAGGGAGGAATCATGGTGGTCCCAAATGCTAACAATGAGCTCATTCCTCTAAGACCAGTCACCGGTTGGAGAGTATGCATGGACTACAGGAAGTTGAACTATTGGACGCAGAAAGATCACTTTCCTATGCCATTCATGGACCAGATGTTAGACCGACTTGCAGGTAGATGATGGTATTGTTTCTTTGATGGTTACTAGGGGTACAATCAGATTTCTATAGCCCCCGAAGACTAAGAGAAGACCACGTTCACTTGTTCATATGGTACATTTGCTTTTAAGAGGATGCCTTTTGGGTTATGTAACGGCCCGCCACTTTTCAGCATTGCATGATGTCCATATTTTCTTATATGGTGGAGGACATCATTGAAGTCTTTATGGATGACTTTTCGGTGGTGGGTGATTCATTCGAAGATTGTTTGGCTCATTTGGGCAAGGTGCTGCAGAGATGCGAAGAGACCAACTTGGTGCTTAATTGGGACAAGTGTCATTTCATGGTCAATAAAGGTATAGTGCTAGGCCACAAGATTTTTGGTAAGGGTATTAAGGTGGATCAGTCCAAGATCGAGGTAATTGCTAGTCTACCACCTCCAATTTCTGTGAAAGGTGTTCGAAGCTTTTTGGGTCATGTAGGGTTTTATAGAAGATTCATCAAGGAATTCTCCAAAATTTCACATCCATTGTGTAAACTACTTGAGAAGGAGGTGAAGTTTGTTTTTGATGAGGCATGCCTGAAAGAGAGATTGACCACTGCCCTAATAATAGTAGCACCAGACTGGTCTTTACCATTCAAGATTATGTGTGATGCTAACGGAAAGGCCCTAAGAGTTGTGTTAGGTCAGAGGTGTGAAAAGATTTTCCATCCTATTTATTACGCTAGCAAGGCTCATAATGCAGCTCATAAAAATTACACAGTGACCGAACAAGAGTTGTTGGCTGTAGTTTTTGCATTTGAGAAGTTTTGGGCATACTTTCTTGGAACTAAGGTGATAGTCCATACAGACCATGCATCTTTGAGATATCTTATGGCAAAGAAGGATGCCAAGCCACGATTGATTCAATGGGTTCTGCTCATACAAGAGTTCGAGGTAAAAGACCGAAAAAGGACTGAAAACCAGGTGGAGGATCACTTATCAAGATTGGAACCTGATGCAACACGTCGAGATAATCATGACATAGATGATGCATTCCCAGACGAGCAGGTTTTAATGGCCTCACAAGATCTCATCCAATGGTTTGTAGACTTTTCTAATTATCTGGTGAGTGATGTTGTACCGGAGCACTTATCTTTTCACCAGAGGAAGAAATTCATGTCTGACGTGCGGAAGTTTTTCTGGGATGAGCCCTACTTATTTCGCATATGTGCTAATGGGGTTATTCGGAGATTTATCCCCGAGGTAGAGATGTTGAGTATACTAGAGGCCTGCTACTCATCCCCTGTCGGGGGTCACCACAATGGGATTTGCACAGCCCACAAGATTCTGCAATGTGGGTATTATTGGCCAACCATTCACCAGGATGCTCATGATTTTGCAAAGGCATGTGATGCATGCCAAAGGCAAGGAGGTATATCACAGAGGCATGAGCTTCCTCTTACTCCCATTCTGATCATTGAGCAATTTGATGTATGGGGCATTGATTTCATGGGCCCATTTGTGAGCTCAAACGGGATGAAGTACATACTTGTTGCTGTTGACTATGTTTTGAAATGGATGGAGGCAGTTGCGCTTCCGAATAATGAAGGGAAGAGTGTCACAACATTCTTGAAGCGGAATATATTTGCTAGATTCAGGACTCCCAGAGCCATTATTAGTGATGGGGGTTCACACTTCTATAACCGATTGTTTCATTTTTTATTGGAAAAATATGAGGTAAAACACAGGGTGGCAACACCCTACCATCCGCAGTCTAGTAAGTAGGTTGAAGTCACAAACAAGGAGATAAAGACCATCTTGGCGAAAACTGTGAATGCTAACTGGACAGATTGGTCAAGAAAGCTAGATGATGCTTTATGGGCTTATCAGACCACATTCAAGACTCCAATAAGTATGTCTCCGTATCAACTTGTTTATGGAAAAACATGTCATCTTCCGGTTGAACTTGAGCACAAAGCTATGTGGGTGCTCAAGAAGCTGAATTTGGATTGGAATGAAGCTGCAAACTTGAGGCTTGATCAGTTGAATGAGCTAGATGAATTTTGTTTGAAAGCCTATGAGAGTTCTAAAATTTATAAACTAATAATGAAAATTCAGCATGACCGAAAAATCGAAAAGGGAGAGTTCAACCCTGGAGATATGGTGTTACTATTCAATTCTAGGCTTCGCTTGTTTCCTGGTAAGTTGAATCCAAATGGTTGGGGCCTTTTCGAGTGGTTCAAGTATTCTCCCATGGGGCAATTAAACTGGAAAATCATGAAGGCAAGTCGGTGAGCATTATCGACCCTTCTTCCGTTACCACATCGTGGAGGCATGATTCACTGAAATGAAATAGAGCACGAGTTAGGAGAATGATTTTTGGAACTGAGATTTCAATGCACGAGTATGAAATAAAGGAAATTTTTCCTAATGACATCTCGTAGCTTCCCCATCATAAGTGTGGCGCACTTCACGCCCATGAAGAGGACTCTACTTGATGCGGCTTTTAGACATCTAAGGATACTCTAGACCTAGTGCTATGATACCAAGTATGTCATGCCCCGAGCTTACACCCTGGACGGGACACAGTACTTGGAGTCACAAGTAACCCCAAGTCAACCCCCGGTCTATCATACACTAGTATTCTGAGTAGCATGAAAATGTATACAATGGAAGTCTAATGCAAAAATATGAATACTTGAAAGAAATAAAGCTAGTTCATAGTATTTGAACATATTAGGACAAAGCTACAAGTCTGAAAAACCAATCTGCATCTGAAAGCAACTATGACTGATTAGTTGTTGGGACAAGCCCCCAGCTAACTCCAAATCTAAATAGAAGGAAAAAAAATATAACTTAAGTATATAATCTCCATCCTCGAAGAATGAGGACTCACCAACTAGAATAGATGAAGTCTGCGGTGAGTGATCGGCTAGCGAGGCTGAGACTGGGATCCTGCAGTTGTATCATAAAATGATACAACATAAAAGTACGCGTCAGTACTTTGTACTGAGTAAGTGAGAGAAACATAACACAATGGAATAAATAAAAATAAAATGTTGAACTCGAAGGACATGCAATGACCGACTAAAGCTACTGAAATGAATAATTGAAATACTGAGATGGTCTAAAGGACCCTATCTGATGCTCAAAGCATGTTCTAAATCTAGAATACTAATCTGAACTAAATTGAAACTGGACTAAACTGACTAATGGGAGAGTCTATAACCGACATATAACCACATGAGCTAGACATGGAGTCCGTTGTATACACCCCATCGGTAGAATCCAATATACCTTGATGGTATATAAAGGCATGAACTAGGTGGTCATAAGAGTCTAGGGCCATGAGGCCAATAGTAACTGTAACCTACAGTGGCAACGTAGTTCTGGGAATCTGGAATGCACTAAAATCCCGATCCGCTCGGTGCTAAGTCCTACTCCCACTGGATACTCCTATACTATATACTAAACTGATAGCTCAAAATTGGGGCCCAAGACTAGTTAAGGATATATATCTGAAAGAACACTGAGAGTCTTATCGGACCAAATTCTGGAACTGGGTTCTAACACCGGTCAGAGTTGCTTATCTGGAAGCGTCGTAACCGTTTAAAGAACAAACTAAAATATGAAACTAGGGTCCTAAGGCTAGTCAGAGTTGTTTATCTAAAGTGTCATGACCGCCTAGTCCACCAATAAAACTGAATTTTGAATCTAATTCTTATAACTGGGAGGTACTACTAACACTTCAGGAATTTCTATAGTCAAACTGATCAGCTGACATTTTGTGACTGACATTGAGAATTCTAACATTCTTACTAAAACTGAGCTGACAATAATCTGATTTAGTTTCAATGCTACTAACAACATGGGAGTCCACAATATTAATAAATCCAAGCAAAATTTCGATATTCAAGAACTAATGCAAATTTCAAGACTTTCTAATTGAAGAAATAGGGCTAAATTTTACTTCAAAAGGTTTAACATTATTTCAGTCACGAACTAGTGGAAAATATCTATAATTAACATGGTATAATATCCCACATGATTTAGACGAAGTATGACTAGAAATTTCTAGACATTCTGTAGTTTCAGGGCTATAACTGATAGAGAGAAATATGAGGAATTTGGGGACACAAGGGAAGAACTATTCCCTTATTTAATTCCCACATACCTGATGAAGAAGCCCGAAGAATTCCCTTGAGAAACTGAGGAAAAAAGGTTGCCCTAGCTCTTGCTCTAAAAAGTTCTGAGAGAAGTTCTATGATGAATCCTGAGAGTCTGGATGGGGAGAATGAGGAAAGAAACCATTTAACCCCTCTATAAGTCTGAAAATATGCTTAAAATGACATAGTTTAGAGTCTAGTAGGGTAGAAAATTACTTAAAGACCCTTGAAAACTTGCAGGAGAAAACTGATCGCCAGTCCTCATGGGTGACCTAATGGGTCGTGATTAGAGACCACGAATCATGGTCACACTCAAGAGGTGCACTGCCTTGAACACACCGATGGTCACCATAAGGGACCTAACCTCAAACACCTCGGAGTCCCCACGGGTGACACCACGACTCATGGTGTCTCAAACGAGTCGTCGTGAGGATTCATTGGGTACAGTGCCTAACATTTTCTGGTCTTATATTATTCTTGACCACGGGTCATATCACGACTCGTTCGGGTTGACCATGACTCCTTATCACACCCGTGGTCACCCTTTTTCCAAATTTCCAAATAAGCTCTTATTCCTCACCACGAGTCACTTAACGACTCATGATCACCTCCCACGGGTCAAAAAATGACTCGTTCTATGACCTGGTGTAGATTTTCCAATTTTCTCTAATTTATGTCCCGGATCTAGTCTTTAAGTCTCCGGGGCATTACATTAAAGCAGTCGAGTTTGTGAATCTAGAGTAAGGAAAGATGACAGTTCAGGAGTATGCATTGGAGTTCACTCGTCTATCCAAGTATGCACTTGAGATGGTGGCAGATCGGAAAGCCCCAGTGAGCAGGTTTGTACATGGGATAGCAAACTACTTGGTCAGGGATTGCCAAACGGCAATGCTTCTTTATGATATTGACTCTGCTCGGATAGTCCTATACGCCCAACGGATAGAGGAAGTGCAGATGAGTGAGCTAGAGAGAGAGGCCAAGAGGGACAGGACTGATAGCTTTGGATTCTCCCAGCAGAGACCTAGTGGGCACCGTCAGCAGTCCCATCAGAGATCTTCAGCCCAGCACCTTTATCTATGAGTGTTCCATCTAGGTCCTGGTGCGATTAGAGGGGATGAGCATCAAGCTTGAGAAGCCAGAGTGTTAGACTTGTAGAGATCAGCCCTCCTGAGTGTAGCAGATGTGGCCGGAGACACGTGGGCTAGTTCGTAGAAGGTTTAGGTGCTTTTTCGAGTGTAGGAAGCCCAGACATATGCTTAGGGATTGCCCAGTAGATAGACAGGGGCATGATAGGGGCCGAGGCCTAGCTTCCAGTTCAGCCGCTCCACCAGTACACCCGCTCCACCAGTACACCCGTCAGGAGCAGGAGGTCTCCCCAAATGTAGTCATTAGTATATTACGAGTACTCCACCTTGATGAATAGAATTGTTGGATCCAGGGGCTACTTTATCTTTAGTGATGCCCTATGTTGCTAGTAGTTTCAGAGTTAGTACTGAAATCTTATCAAAATCCTTCTCAGTCTCTACTCCAGTTGGTGATTCAGTCATAGTTAGATGGGTGTATAGAAAATTCCCTGTCACATCCTTCAGAAAGTCACCTAACAGTATTAGTAGACTTAGCCATGACCGATTTTGATGTTATCCTCGGCATAGATTGGTTATTTTCATGTAATGCCTCGGTCAATTGTAGAACCCGTGCAGTAGAGTTCATATTTCTAGGTGAGCCAGTCCTAGAGTGGAAGGGTAGTTTAATTATGCCTGTAAGTCATTTCATTTCCTACCTTAAGGCCAGAATTATTTTTAAGGGTTGGGTGTACCATCTAGTTAGAGTTAAGGATGCTATGCCCGAGACCCTAACTATCCAGTCAGTTCCATTATTATGTGAGTATCTAGAAGTATTCCCAGATGATCTATCGAGAATTCCTTCCGAGTGAGAGATTGATTTTGGTATTGACCTTCTTCTCGATATGCACCCTATATCTATTTCTCCTTACAGAATGGCTCCAGCTGAGCTAAAGGAGTTAAAGGAGAAATTGAAAGATATTTTAGAAAAGGGTTTCATCAGACCTAGCAAATCCCCATGGGTGCACCAATTCTCTTTGTTCGCAAGAAAGATGGTTCCCTTCAGATGTGCATTGATTATCGGCAATTGAACAAGGTCACCATCAAGAACAGGTATCGTCTCCCCAGGACTGATGATTTGTCTAACCAGCTTCAGGGTGCTAAGTGCTTTTCAAAGATAGATCTCAGATCCGGGTACCATCAGCTCAGGGGTCGGGAGAGCAATATTCGAAGACAGTCTTCAGGATTCGATATGGTCATTATGAGTTTGTAGTTATATCTTTGGGACTAACAAATGCTCCAACAACTTTTATGGATTTGATGAATAGGGTGTTCAAGCCATATCTAGACATGTTCGTGATTGTGTTTATAGATGATATCCTTATACACTCTCGAAGCGAGAAGAAGCATGCTGCTCATTTGAGGGTGGTGCTACAGACTCTTAAGGATCGCCAGTTGTATGCTAAATTCAGTAAATGTGAGTTTTGGTTGAGCTCAGTGGCATTTTTGGGCCATGTAGTGTCAAGTAAGGGTGTACTGGTTGACTCTAAAAAGATAGAGGTGGTGAAGAATTGGCCTAGACCGGTGAATTCTTCGGATATCAAGAGTTTTTTGGATTTAGCTGGGTATTATCAAAGATTTGTTGAGGGGTTTCATCTATTGCATCCCCATTGACTAAGTTGACCTAGAAGAAGGTAAAGTTTCAATGATTAGAGACTTGTGAGAGGAGCTTCCATGAGTTGAAGACTCGACTCACCTCAACACTTGTATTGACTCTACCCGAGGGTACCGATGGGTTTGTGGTGTATTGTGACGCTTCGAGGATCAGCCTTGGTTGTGTACTCATGCAGCACAGTAAAGTTATAGCCTATGCTTCTAGGAAACTGAAGGTCCATGAAAATAATTATCCGACTCATGATCTTGAATTGGCGACGATAGTATTTTCCTTGAAGATTTGGAGACACTATTTGTATGGGGTCCATGTAGATGTGTTTACGGACCACAAAAGCCTACAATATGTGTTTATCCATAAGGATCTAAATCTACGTCAAAGAAGGTGGTTGGAGATACTCAAGGATTATGATATGAGTGTCCTTTACCATCTGGGAAAGGGTAATGTGGTAGAAAACTCTCTTAGTAGGCTTTTTATGCAGAGTGTGTCCCATGTAGATGAGGGGAGGAAGGAGTTGGTGAAGGATGTGCATCGACTTGCATAGTTAGGAGTTCGTTTGGTTGACTCGACCGATGGTGGTGTTATTGTTTAGAATAGATCAGAATCATCTTTAGTGACCAATGTTAAAGCTAGGAAAGACGAGGATCCTATTTTGGTAAAGTTAAAGGAAGTTGTTCGGAATCTAAAGGTGGAGGTCTTCTCCAAAGGGGGAGATGGTATGCTCTGATATCAGGGTCTTCTGTGTGTACTGGATGTTAATGATTTGAGGGGTCGGATGTTGCACGAGGCTCATGGTTCCAGATACTCTATACATCCAGGTTCCGCCAAGATGTACTGTGACCTACGGGAAGTCTATTGGTGAAATGCATGGAGAAGGACATTGCAGAATTTGTGGCTAAGTGTATGAATTGTCAACTGGTGAAAGTGGAGCATCAACGACTGGGAGGTATGCTTCAAGATAATAGTATCCCTACTTAGAAGTGGAAAGAGATTAATATGGAATTCATCATAGGGTTGCCTCGCACTCGTCGATAGTATGACTCCATTTGGGTGGTTGTGTACAGGTTGACTAAGGAAACTCATTTTCTACTGGTCAAAACTACCGATTCAGTGGAGGATTATGCTAAGTTATACAATCGGGAGTTAGTTCGATTGCATGGAGTGCCATTGTCCATCATATTGGAGAGAGGTACTCAATTTACCTCCTAGTTTTGGAGATTGTTTCAAAAGGGACTTGGTACTCAGGTCAAGCTCAGCACAGCGTTTCACCCGCAAACAGATGGCCAGGTCAGACTCTTGAGGACATGTTGAGAAGGTGTGTGATTGACTTCAAGGGTAGTTGGGATGATCATTTATCTCTCGTTGAATTTGCGTATAACAACAACTACCATTCC
The DNA here is from genome assembly GCA_018107945.1 of Datura stramonium. Lineage (NCBI taxonomy): Eukaryota > Viridiplantae > Streptophyta > Magnoliopsida > Solanales > Solanaceae > Datura > Datura stramonium. The sequence continues at coordinate 73,907 of JACEIK010002922.1, forward strand.
AGCATTCAAATGGCTCCATTTGAGGCTCCCTATGGGCGAAGATGTAGATTGCCTATTGGTTTGTTTGAAGTCGGTAAAGTTGCGATGATAGGACCAGATTCATTCCATGAGGCCATGGAGAAAGTTTAGCTCATAAGGGACAGGTTGAAAACATCTCAGAGTCACCAAAAGTCCTATATGGATGTGAGGAGGAGAGAACTTGAGTTTGAAGTTGATGATTGGGTGTTTCTAAAGGTGTCTCCCATGAAAGGAGTGATGAGGTTTAGAAAGAAAGGAAAACTCAGTCCTCGTTATGTTAGTCCGTACCGTATTGTGAAACGGGCTAACAAGGTAGCATATGAGTTGGAGTTTCCCTCAGAGTTAGCTTTAGTTCATTTAGTTTTCCATGTGTCGCTTTTAAAGAAGTGTTTGGGTGATCCATCTTTGGTTGTTTCGGTGAACAGTGTTGGTGTGAAGGACAACCTTAGTTATAAGGAGGTTTCGGTGGAAATACTAGATCATCGGGTTCATCAGCTAATAAACAAAGAAGTTCATTCAAAGTTTTATAGAGCAATCAGCATGTTGAGGGAGCTACGTGGGAAGCTGAAGAAAATATGATGGCTAAATACCCACATCTATTCCCTTCTGCCTCAGTTTCAGCTTGAGATATCAGTTTCCTCCTTAGTACTCTATTCAGTTTCATGTTCAACTTAGGTATCCTAGTTTCTTTCATGTAAATAGATGTATATATGATTCAGGAATTCAGTTCAGTCATGTAGTTCAATTCGGAGTCAGTCACTTCGTCAGTTTTCAGCATGTATGTTTAGTGTTTGAGTATGATGATTGCATTTTTCTATTTTTTAGTATGTTTACCCATATTCCAGGATGAATGTTCCCAAGGGAAAAATATTGTAATACCTCAGAAGTGCCTAAGACTAGACTCGGGAGTTGAAATAAAAAGTAATAGAAAAATCTAAAAATCTACTCAGAACAACTCATTGTACGGATCGTTGGTGGGACCAATGACCCTTGAAAGGTTCCCATGGTGAGAAGCTGCAGAATTGGGATAGGAAGTAACGGGCCTCAGAACAGCCCATTGGATGTTGTAATGAGTCATTGGATGGGAGTCGTTGTAAGGTTAGTCTTGATCAGGGAGGAAGTAACGAGTCGTGGTACGACCCGTTGTTGGAAGCAATGAGTCGTTGTCAGCGTCCGTTGAGAGGAATCCCAGGTTAGGGTAGTGGTGATGATGACTGGCAGCAACGAGTCGTTGGATCTTATAACAAATCTTCCTTTCTGGTCTTGGTAGGGGACCTAAGACCTGAATCAGTGATGAGACGACGAGGGGAAGTAACAGATCATTGCAACCAGTAACGGTCCGTTGTGACGCCTGTTACCACTGGCAGTGCAGTTTTTCCAGAAATTTCATTAAGGGTATTTTCATCATTCCTAAGCCATAGAGTCCTAAACTACATCATTTTAAGCTCTAAATAGTGTGTTTTAAAAAGGGTTAAGTCATTCTAAGCCTATCCTAATTCATGCATGCAAGCTTAGGGGTTTGAGAGGTGATCAAGTCTAGTTTTCTTCAAAGTTCTTCTTGAATTCTCTTTGGGAAATCAAGGAAGTGGTAAAAAATCAAGTCTCTTCAGATATGTAGGATTATGAATGGGTGTGATTGTCCACACTCATACCCAATCCCTCTCTATTTCATGAAATTCTTATTGATGAATTTATGGTGTTTTTACCTAATGTGTGAATTTCCTGAGTTTCCATCATGGGTATGATCTAAGTATGTTTTGAGTGTTGAATTATGATAAATAGGCAGATTTAAAAAAAATTTAAGTTATAAATTATGTTTTCAAGTTTTAAAAATTATGATACCCATCCATGAAAGTTCATGAAAGTTGAGATCCATGAGTATGAGTTCAAGTATGATGAGATGTTTATGAAGAAAGTATGGTTTCAAATTACCCATGTCTATGTTTATGTTTTCGAGAGAATCAAGTTGATTTCAAGCATGTTAAGTATTGGGCAAGCCCATATGATCAAGTATGTTTTACAATTTCATGTAATTAGCTTACCACATGATTTTGGAGTCTAGACTCCCATTATTTTTAGCTTGTGGTATGGTTTGAGCAAAGAATTCTCATGTTATGATTTTAGATTTATGCATGTATGTTATGAGTCATCTTTGTCACTAGATGATGGTCATCTTCATTGAAAAATGATGGAGAGCATATGCATGTTTTTGGAAGTAGTGCCTAGCACCGAGTGGGCTAAGGGCAATCAACCCTACACCTCAGAACTACGTGCCAACGTAGGTATGTTCATATTACTTTGGGACCTCCCTTGGAGCTTCCCCTACCCCCAAGGGGCCTTAATCTTAATATCGATATCATGGTAGCGCCCTTAGCCCTGACAAGGCTTTGGAAGGCTCTGCCCACTTAAGTGTGATAGTCGGGACCACGTAAGCTCTATCATGGTAATGTCAGTTATATGATGAGTTTCTCATTGTTCCTCATGATTTCAGTTATGCATGTACATCAATCATGATATTATGTTTTCAGCAGGTTTTACCCAATGTGAAGTTTTACTTATGACTATCAGTTTTCAGCTTTGGGTTATTCGATTCAGTTATGATATTCAGTTATGTTCAGATCATGATTTCATAAAATAGCATGCAAGCCCTACTCTCAGAATCTTATCTCGATTATATTTTACATTATGAATGTTTAATGATTTTACTTACTTAGCGGTTTTACTTACCTTGCATACCCGATACATTTCATGTACTAACCGCATACTCTATGTTGTATCATTTTATGATACAAGCTTCGATATCTAGACTAAGTCCCACCGTTGTTAGACTTTCGGAGTTAGCACTTCTCAGTCCCAGTTGGTGAGTCCTCATCTTGCAAGGTCCCTTCTTATCAGTTGTATTTCATTTTTCAATTTTCAGACTATAGTGAGTTAGTTGGGGTCTTGTCCCATCAACTCATCAGTATTAGAGGCTTTTCGGACATAGTTGTATTTAGATGTTTTGTTTTGTTCAGACTTCCTCTTTGTTATTCATCTTAATCTTCCATTTTAATGAATGAGCTAGATGTTATGTTCATGCCATGGGTTGAATTAGAGCCTCTCAGGGTCCCTTGTCCCGCGTCTTGATCCGGGCCTATGTTCGGCTCGTGACATGAGAGCAATGCCCTGCTCATATATCTCTTGGGCTCCTGGCACTCTCCACTGGATAGTGCAGTTTTCCCTTGGTGGAGTCTACTCCTGCTCGGCACTTGGTGCCTCCTCATCAGATTCAACACTGCCGCTTGCATCTCCGGATTAGGCTTTCTCTTCCCCTTCATCATCATTTGAGTCGATGCCCGACTCTTGTGCTCTTTCTTTGGCTCCCTCCTCAGACTGGGGAGCACCTGCTGATATGGCAGTGGACACCATAGCTAGTGCTTTGGACTTTTCCCTAGTGGTTTAGGTCTCATATGTATCTAAAGTATCGACACTGTACTCCTAAACTGAACCACTAGGGGAGTCACCTACTTGCTTGGACTCAAGGGTCTCATCAATCAATTGCCTCCGAGCAGTTGCCTTAGATGCCTTGTGCTTTATCGTCATTGTACCTGTAGAGAAAAAGAGTTAGCATTCCGTGTCTGAGAAAAGAATCAAACAAAGTTCCTCTGTAAATTACCATGAGTCAACAGTATGGGTCGTACCTTAGAGGTACAACTCCTACAGAGACCTGTACTATCTCAGATTAGTGTTACGACTCTGAGGTATGACTTGTACCATGAAGGTACGATCCGTACTATGAGTCGTATGAGGATGCCCCTTTATAAACAACTTACTTGTTAACAACTTACTTCGACTAAAAAATATAAATTAGGGTTGGACGAGGCTTGATTGAGCACGAAATTGCTCGATTAATCCTTAATTTTTGAGTTTCGGGTGTGAGAGAGTCATGGGTTATGTTCGTGACTTGGGTTATGAGTGCGTGGAGAATGGGTACGACTTGTTTCAGGCTTAAATAGGGTTAAGGCGGATTTGAAAATCTAGGCTGAGTCGGGTGTATTTTGAAAATTTTGACCTGTCATGACTCGTACCACGAGTCGTAGGAAGATCCTATGACTCATCCTTTAAACCCGAGACACAAAGATTTGGAAAACTTACCTGTGGACCTATGAGTGCATCTTATGACTCGTACTGTGTGAGTGCGGTTTGTACTATGATTCGTAGGTCTTTTCCTTTTATTGATGTCCATGACTTGCATAGTTCATAGCCACGTAGGTACTACGACTCGTACAATGGAGTTATGATTCGTAGGACCAACCGTGCCCCGAATTCATGCACTGAAATACTCTCTGCTTCTCACTACAACTCATACTATGGTCCATACAACCCTATTACGAATCGTACTGATACTCATAGTATCTACCTGTTCTGCACTTTTTATGCCACCTGTTTTTGTTTCCCTTGCACACTTGAACACACATTAGTTGATTAACTTGGGTTGCCTCCCAAGAAGCATTTGATTTAATGTCGCGGCATGACGCTGGTGGTTCAATTACTCAGAATTCACCAAACCACCACTTGGGTTCCGTCCCAAGAAGCGCCTGATTTAACATTGCGGCACGACGCAAGTCTTTTGACTACTCAGACTTCATCAAGGAAATCGGATTCATCTTCTATCGCGGAGACCACTCTATATTCTTTTGGTTTCTTAATTGACTAGTAGACATTGAAGATGACCTCTTCCTTATTTAGTCTGATCTTCAACTGTCCAGCCTCCATGTCTACTAAGGCTCTCCTAGTAGCAAGGAATGGTCGCCCCAGAATGATGGGGACCTCATAATCAACCTCGCAATCAAGGATCACAAAGTCTGCTGGGAATATGAATTTTTTGACTTTGACCAGCACATCAAACAGGATCCCTACAGGCTTCTTCACAGTTCTATTGTCCATCAGCAGCCGCATGGTAGTCGGTGTGGGGGCTCCCAAGCCCCAACTGCTTAAACACAGCCAATGGTATTAGATTGTTTCTCTGAGATCACAAAGTGTCCTTGCGAACTCAACATCTCCAATCATGCATGGAATAGTGAAGGCACCTGGATCTTCCCTTTTCTAGGACAGGACCCATGAAGCTATTGCACTGCAATGATGTAAGTTATCAACGGGCTCATAGCCCATATACCTCTTCTTCGTCACAAGGTCCTTCATAAACATAGCATATCCCAGAATTTGTTCCAACACCTTGACCAGTGGTATGTTCACAAATAATTGTTTGAGCATTGACAAGAATTTCTTAAACATACCATTCTCCGCCTTCTTCTTCATTCTTTTAGGAAACGGTGGCGATGGTCGCGGGATAGCCTTGTAAATTTGAGTAGCTCCTTATTCAATTTCATTTCTTTTTTCACCAAGTGGGGCCTCAAGCAACTCAGCATCCCCATTATGTTCCTTCTACGCGACATCATCATCATATTTATTCACGCTCTCTTTCTTGCTCTCAACTACAAACGGAAGAGGGGGGTCAACTTTGGTCTTTCCACTCCTAGCCATCAGAGCCATACAGTGTCCATCATTCTTTGGATTTTGGATTGTGTTGCTAGGTAGTGTACCCCTTTGTCTAGGGTTCATAGATACTGATAGTTGCCCTAGCTGCTATTCAATCTGCTTGATAGCCGTCACATGTGACTCCATTCTCTAACCCATGCTTGATATATCACCACAGATTTCCTTCAACTAATCATCTGTGGACCTCACCTTTTTAGCATCTCATCCATCATGCTCTCTAATTTTGACTGCGCAGATTCTCCCTCATGTGCATTAGGGGGCACGTATACTCCAGCTCAGTTGTTGCGGTATCCATCATTTCTTCTCCAATATCCTTCGCGCTCACGATCTCAGCTCCTGTCTTTGTACCCATTTCGGTTAAAGTTGTCTCTATATTGGTTCTGACCTTGGTTTCTAGAAACTTGGCACCAAGTGTCTTGTCCAGACCCTTCGACGTTGGCTTAGAAACCCACCACCTGGCTATCCAAGAAAGTTTCCTCCTCCTCAGAATCTGAGGGATCTGGCACTAGCTCCTATCCTTGTGTCCCCACTGCATTCACCTTTCTGGATCCATCTCCCATGATATGCTTAGTAAGCAGATCCAAAAATGTGCGCATGTGAGCTAACTCCTAGTCACGCTCTTCTTCTTTCCTACATTGGTCTGTAGTCAAACCAACAACATATGTACCAGTCATTGTGTCTGCCTCCCGGGTGTTCCATACCTTGTTTGTTTTTGTCACCCTGCCAAGAATGGTAGAGGCTTGCTCCCAGGTGTGACTCATCAGTGCTCCTCCAGCTACAGTGTTTGCTACAGCTTTGGTACTGTTGTTTAAGGACCTATAAAAGATTTCCAACAAACTTTCATCTGGAGTCTTATGGTTCGGGCACTTTGAACCTCAACCAGGTTTTATGAAGTGCCTCAATTTTAAGTTGTCGGGAGATGTAAATTTCATCCTTGAGTTGCAGCATCCTGTAGGGTGGAAAAAATATTTTTAAGAAAGCCTGCTTGAGCTCCCTTCAATTGGTTATGGAGTCGTCGGGCAACTCTGGTAACCATAATGTGGCTTCCCCAGACAGAGAAAAGGGAAAAAGTCTGAGTCTGATGGCATCTTGGTTGACTCCGAGAAACCTATACGCCTTGCATATTCCCACAAAGTTCATCAAGTGCAGGTTGGCATCATCCACTATATAACCATTGAACACCCCTTTCATGTTTAACAATTGAATCATCGTGCTCGTGATGTCAAATTTGGCCCCAGCGGAAGTGGTGGTGGTACAATTGCCCCAATTGACCCGACTTTATCGATGTCTGGGTCCTCATCATCGAAGAACTGAGAGGAAAATCTATGACTTCTGTTGCCCCTCCTATGTCGACTAGCGTTAACAACCTCATCTCTAGCATCCTCCGCATCCTGAAGTGCAGCTTGCCTAGCTTCTTCAGCTACACAAGCCTCTCTCTGCTCCTGGTTTTCCATTTTATGCAATGTTCGTTCATGTTCGGGATTCAAAGGAGTCATGGTATTTCCACTACTCCGACTTCTTAGCATTCATCAGGCAACAACCTTTGGATAGCACAAACAAAAAGAAAACGTAATTCAGGAAATAAAAACCAAAAGTCAATTACAAGCAATTAATCTAGTCTTAGTTGTATTCCTCAGCAACGGTGCTACTTTTTGATAATGCTCAAACTCACACCTCCTGCTGAAGCATGAAGTGGACTTTGTCAATAAAGAATCCAACTAAGAGGTTGGGGTCGAACCCACAAGGGAATATGAAAGATCTAGACTAATGCTGGTAAGTGAACTTGTTCGTGAGTTATCTCCAATTTGGGGGGTTTTGAAAATAATAATGAAACAAAGTTATAACTGTGAATTAAATCAAGTTTTGCAAATAACTAGGGTATGTGTTTCCCATGGGTTCATACCTACTTCGAGTATACACATGTGATTAATCCCAATGCCTACTTGTAGAACTGATAACTAGGGTTCATCTAAACAACTGGTTCATCCCTATTAGATGACTATACTTAATCCCCGAGTCAAGTCTCATGAGCAATTTCAAACTAACCGTTATCAATATGTACTATCATGTGACCACAGCTCAAGTTAATACAATGATTGTAAAGATCAAGGCTTTGTTGTAATTCTCTTTTCATAATCTCTACCTCTCTAAGTTCAAGCAAGTAAAGAATTCGGGCAAGTCCTAATGTTGTACACCATTAAGAAACGTTTAAGCATGAAGAGAATATAATACAAGCTTTTTGCATTGGTTTTGAATCACTTTTGTGCAACCCTAGTTTGTTAATCCTTCATGGTTCCCACAACCCCTAGTTGTGGAGGTTTTAGCCTCTCATGGTTGTAAGATTATGACATGCATTCATTGACAAACACATAATTAAGTACTTACAACAATAGAAATAGTAGATAGAAAAACTTCTTTGAATGTGCGAAAATAATCTCAAGAACAATTGATAAAGAAATCAAGAATTGCTCCTAAGAAGTGTTAATCACACAAAAACTACTCAATTCTACGTTCTCTATTGATTCTCTATTGATTTCTATGAAAATAAAACATAAAAGGTATTTACAGATATCAGAAACCTTTTCCTAAGCTAACAGAGAGATTTTCCATAATCGGCACCGCCTGTGCCACGACTTGTCATAAGACCCATAGCAGGATTGGACGGGTTGTACCTGCCTTTCGTACGTCCTTGGCTGGCTGAAACTTTGGCTAAGTGTTGTGAGCTGCTACGACTCGTACCTCCTTCCTATGGGTCATAAAATGCATCTGTGGCTTGGTTATGAGAATTCTGGCATCTTCTGAAATGTTTCACGAGTGTTGTGGTACGACTCGTACCTTCTTGCCACGACTCGTACTATCTGTAGTGTCTGAAATTCTACCAAGTCTTTAATAGTCACTGGAGCTCATCACGGCTCATGGTATAGGTCGTATCTAAGTGCTACGACTCGTGGGTTCCACCCATACCAAAGAGGTTGCCTTATGCAAATTCTCTGAAGTTTTTCACGACTTCAGTTATAGCTCGTACCATCCTGGTACGACTCGTACTGAGAGTCGTATGTTGCCTTCTTCTCTATTTAGTCTTCTGAACTTTATCACAGTTCTCAGTACAACTCATACAATCTAGGCACGCTTGTACTGAATCGTACTGAAACTAGTACTTTGACTGATTTTCTACATTTTTAGGCTTCTTTTGCATATCTTTGCTCCAACAGTTGTTTTTCCTGAAATTAAAGTAAAAACTTATATCCATATAAACATACCTAAGTCCATGCTATTTTCTTAGTTTTAAGTGTCGAAAGTGTTGTAAACTCACAACACATCAACATGACACCCGATGCCCGCACAGATTCTCTTCACCTCATCTATATGATACCCCCATAATACCAAACCCCTTCATTTCGTTTATTACGAATATATTCTCCAAATCAGAGTCTAGAAAGTCTTAACTTACCTTAATTTGGAGCACTATATTGTGCTTCTACAGTAGCCTTTTCTTTCCTCAAAGCATCTGAACGATGCAATCTTTTCAAATACATAATTTACATAAGAATACGAGTTCATAGACATCCATATTGCTATACTTCTATCTCAGACCCAAAAATCCAACCAAAAAGTCAAACCCAAGCCCTGAGGTTAAAACTATAATTTCATCATTAAATCAATTTACCCATAGATCATAGATCTCAAATCTCAATTTTTATTGATATCGGGGTTCAAACCATCCTCCAAATTGATAAAAGAACATTTTTTTAATTCTAAGGCGAAAACCCCCTATTTCTCAAGCAGAAACAAGGATTACAATGATGAATAAATAATGGAATGCCAGGAAAAGAATAGCAAAATCAATGTTTGAATCTTAACCTCGAGACAAATCATGAAGCACACCCAAAAATTGAGGTTTCTAGCTCCCAAAATAGAAATAAAAATAATGAAATTCGAAAAGGAATTTAAATATGTCTGATGCACTTGTTCTCTGCAAACGCAACCCAAGCCTTGTGGACATGATCAGACGACCCCACCGAACCACCACGATTGCGATGCACTACTCAAACCAACCCAAAAATCCCTTCTATGCGAACACGATCTGCTCCATGCAAAGGAGAGGACCATACTCCCTTCCTCTTCACGATTGCGATCCTCCTCTAGCGAATGCTAAGAAGGACCATCGGCACCATATACCAGAAAATTCTGATGTCAACCTAACTCTGCTTTGGCACCCAAAACTAACCCGAGATCCCCCGAACACAAATCAAATATGCAATTCGATCATAAAACACGTTGTGAACTTGCTGGAACACTCAAAACACTAATTCGGGTTCATCTTGATCAAATATTGATTGTGGTCAATCATATTCCTTTAATTTAACTAGAAATCAACTCAATAGTCCGAATTACTCCTGAGCCCCTCAGGACTCGTATAAAATATTTGACGAAGTCAAAATGTTATACCCTGGAAACCTGAGGATCAGACCCGGGAGTCAAAGCGGAGGAAAACTGAAATTTCGCACCAAATCACAGAACGATCCATGAAGTGGCTCGTGAGGAGTGACCACGAGTCATGAAGTGACTCGTGGTCAAGCAGGGCTTGGCAAGGTTGGATGAGGCCACGAGCATGACCATAAGTCGTGGTTAGACCTCACGACTCGTGAGGTCATCTGTGGCATGGATTGAATGATTTGGGCAGTGGGGATCATGGGTGGTGACCACAAGTCATGGTCATGGTCATCCACCATGATTCGTGGGGTCCTCGTGGGATCCCCTGAGTGGAATTGGGCAGTAGACTATATGACTCCAGGCCACAAGTCCTTAGCCCTAGCCACGAGTCATCCAGTCCCTCATGGGGACTGGCAGTCATCCAAATTCTGCGATTTTAGTAAGGGCTTTTCCGTAATTCCTAAGTCCTAGGGGCCTATACTACGTCATTTTAACATCAGAAAGGGTGGTTTAAGAGGGAAAAGACTATCCTAAGTCCTCATTCATGCATGTAAAGGTTTGGAAGGTCATAGAAGGGTGATCTAGGTGATTTCGATATGTTCTTCATCAATTTTCTCTTGGGAAATCTAGGAGATTGTAGAATTCAACTTCTCTCAGGTATGTAGGGTTATAAGTGGGTGTCTCCTTCCACACCCATGCCCAATTTCTATCTAAATATGAGAAATTCCTATGATCAAGTTATGAGGTTTTCACCCAATTGCATAATTCTTCAATTTCTATACATGGGTACGAATAGATTATGTTTCAATTGATAAATTGTGAAGCATGGGCAGATTTTAAATTGTTTTCAATCAAAATTGTGTTTTCTAGTTTTATGAAATTAAAGGCCCATAGATGAGAAGTTCATAAAAGAAGAGTATGATGATGAATGTATGATGACGATGAGCTTTAATGATGAAAAACATGTTTCTAAAGCTACCCATGATTATGATATTATTTTTTTAAAATGAATTGAGTAGATCCAAGCATGATAAAGTTTTGGGCAAAGCCCTTATATCGAGTATGATGATGTAGTATCTCTAAAGTAAGCTTACCACATGGTTTTTGGAGTAAAGGCTCTCACTTATCTTTGAGCTTGTGGTATGTTTCGAAATAAAGCTTATCATATGCATGAATTCACAATTGAGATGTATGTTATTATTGAGCTTCACTTTCATACGATGTCAAGTCTATGTATGATTTCATTATTGAGCTTTATCAACAGACAATGTTGAGCTTTCTTTTCATACGATGTCGAGTCTATGCATGATTTCATTATTGAGCTTCATCAATAGACGATATTAAGATTCGTTATGTACGATGTAGAGCATTGCCTGTTTTGGGAGAAGAGTCTAGCACCGAGCGGGTTAAGGATCGATCACCCTATGCCCCAAAACTACGTGCCAAGGTAGTTTGATACTACTATATTATTGAGACCTCCTCTGTGAGCTATCCCCGGCCCAAATGGCCCATGAGCTTGATATCGATATCATGGTAGAGTCCTTAGCCCTGGCAATGTTTTCAATGGCTCTGCCCACTTGAGTGTAATAGTCGGGACTACATAAGCTCTATCGTGGTATGTCGGTTAAGTGACGAGTCTCCCATTGTCGATATGATTCAGATTTGCATATCCATTACTCATGGTTGTTATTTTATACATGCATATTCTAAAAGAAAGTTTTGACTCATTGTTCATCTTTTCTTATAAATGTCATATTTCAGCTTGAGTCATTTGAGTTAGTTATGATATTATGAAGCTATATATTGTCATGTTATGAAAAGATTATTATTTCAGAAAGAATGCATGCAAGGCCTCCTCTCATATTTGAAAGCTTATGATATGTTATGAAATGCTTTATATGATTTACTTTACCTAAGCGATTTTACTTACCTTGCATACTAGGTACATTCCACGTACTGNCGTAGTCAGTTGTCAGAGTTAGTACCTGCTTGGTTGGTGAGTCCTCATCCTTCGAGGGCTAGACTTTCAGTTTCCCTTATGTATTTTCAGCTTCAGTATTGTTGAGTTAGTTGGGGTCTTGTCCCATTAACTCGTCCAGATTAGAGGTTTTTCAGACTTATGTATGTATTCAACTTCGGATGCTTGTTCTGATGTTATGTTGAGTTAGACTTCCGCTGAGTTATATTGTTGATTCTTCATTTTATTGATTGAGTTAGATGTATGCTTGTGCCATGGGTCGACTTGGAGTCTCTCGGGGTCCCTTGTTCCGTGCCTACGATCTGGGCCTCCGTTCGGGTCGTGACACAAAATCACCCTCCGAACCTAATGGGACCGAAAAAACTCAATTTCGAAATCGTTTACCTTTTGCTGACTCGGGTCAAACTTCCCATTATCAAACTTCTAAAAATATAATATTTTTTTCTCTGAAACGCACCTAATCACCTCGTGAATTGCGCCACCCATCCCCGCATATCAAAATTCACATANGTCGCATAAATGAGAATTTACGATTTTCGCGATTTTTCGTGTCCCATCCCCGCATATCAAAATTCACATAATAAAGAAAGTGTCTTTTAGAGCCCAAAACGACTGTATGGATCGTTACCAGAAAGGAGACCTTTAAACGATATATATATATCAATAACTTAAAACATTTCCGAACTCAAATTTAAAAGTTGGCATAAAGTTACAGTGACATTTGCTTCTACTAGAGAAACCTCATATTTGCAAATTTTGAGCTGCATTAGTGAAGGTCTAATTTTATCAATTGGCTAGTCCCTCAGATGATAGATAGGAAAGTTGAATACTGTACGCATCTTTCAGCTCAGCTAATACTTCTGCAATACTCGGCCTTCGCAATGCATCCCTCTCCACTGACCTTGAGGCTATTAAAGCCGCTCTTCTCATGCTTTCTGTATCAAATGTTCCTTTTATGCTCTCATCTACTATCTCAAATGCACCAGCCTGCAAGTATGGCTTTGCCTGAAATTCACAATTAGTTTACAACATATCAGTATTATTGGAAGTCAATAAAATGCTTTATGTTATCTTTGCTGTGTAACACATAATAAGACTTGTTTTTACCCATAGAACCAAATTGAAGGAATCTGGAGACCCTGAGTGGCTAAGTGGTTCTCGGCCACAAATAAGTTCAAGAAGAACGACCCCAAAACTGTATATGTCACTCTTTTCTGTGAGCTGTCGAGTGGAATAGTATCTGTGGACGAGTAGTAACAGAGGTTTAGGATAGGAAGTACCAAACATTAAACTGGATACATGGATAATAAATGACTTGAAGCTTACTCGGGGTCAAGATAGCCAGCAGTGCCTTTGACAACAGTGCTAACATGAGTTGCATCTGATTGAGTTACTTGCTTAGAAAGGCCAAAATCAGATACCTTAGCATTCATGTCTGCATCCAGAAGTATATTGCTGCTCTTCACGTCACGGTGTATGATTCTTGGCTCACTTCCATTGTGCAAGTAATCCAAACCTTTTAAAGTAATAATCAACCATTATAAACTATGTAAAACTTAATGCTACATCATATAACTATTAAGTATCTGGGGAGGGAGAAGAATCCACAAAGCAACTGCATTCATCTGGGCTATATCGATCTATTGGTTGTAGAAAACCAAGCATTGTGGCACACACAAATGAGATGAACTCACAAACTCCAAGTAATAATTTGTTTTTCACAATGTATGAGGAAAAAATACAGGCAAAAAGATGTTATTTTTTCTGTAAAGAAGAAATTTGTTGTTCATGGTAGTTCTCCAATTGAACATGAGTTAGTAATGATCATGTCTCACTCTACACATACCTTTTGCAGCATCAACTGCAATTTTCAATCTGCGCACCCAGCTTAGTGTCAATTTCTTGCTCATTGCTCCTGGGTCAGTTACTGAGTGTTAGTTAACAATACGAGACAGAAGACTATGATGGATCTAGAGTGTGTATATGGGTGGGATTATGCTTGACATACCATAGAGATTATCAGCCAATGATCCTCCAGGTAAATACTCATAAACTAGAATTTGCTGCTTTGACTCATGGCAGAATCCTTCTAATGACACAAGACTTGGATGACTGATACGTGATAGAAGGGTCACCTAGAAATAATATAGAAAGCTCTTGAATCTCTTTTTTATTTGTATAGGGGAACTGAACTAGCATGGGTATAGTGACAAACCTCATTGATAAAAGAATCAGCACCTAATTGAGTTTTGTCAAATCGAACTTTAACAGCAACTTGTTTACCATCGGGAAGCTTCCCAAGATAAACAGATCCGAAACTACCACGGCCAATGACCTCTTTGAAGTTGTTTGTTGCAGCTTTGATTTCTTTGTATGAAAAGACTTTTGCAGCATTCCAATTTTTCATTTCTGCTGCAGTTCCTATAATTAGAAAATAGTCCTTGTTCAGAAGTCATTTATCAATATTCTGTTATTAAAGAAAATTTTAACTTTTTCATACTTGATGCATATGTATCTCCAGTTTTTCTTCGCCTCATGTACAAGAATACTGATATAAAGATAAGGAATAAAGCAAATACAGCTCCTCCAACTGCACCAAGTATAACTGCTAATCGACTATGGTGCTTGCGTTTTGTGGGTGCAAAGACTGTGACTTGTGGTGTCTCAATTGTAGGATTTCTTGAGAAGTCATTGCATAAAGACATAGTGAAGGAAAGGCACAGATTTCCTGATGATCTGCAAATAGGGGAAAATATATAAATCGAGAAACTGACATAAGAAGCAAGAAAAGAATGACTTTTCAATTTCATACAGGACTTGTAAACTCTCTCTGTTCAAAGACTGTGGGAGGGGGCCTTGCAGCTTATTGTTCTCTAGGTTCCTGAATATTGCAGAGAGGTAAAATTAGAATAATTCATCAGGTGAAGCTTTAAGAAGTTCAAAATGCCAGTACATATTATCCTCACTCACAGTAAGTGGAGGTCCTTAAGCTCTCCAACGCTATCAGGTACTGTTCCCTGGAAACTATTGTTATGCAAGTCCCTTCAACAGAAAACACATTAATTTAAAAGACCGTCTTCTCTCCCACCATTGAACAGTACTAGCTAGGGATAATGAAGGACATCACTGTCTGAATGCGAGCAGTGAGACTTACAAAACTTGAAGGTTTATCAAGTCTTCCAACTCAGAACCAAATGCTGTAAGTTGATTGAAGCTCAAGTTCCTGCAATGTTGAGCACATAACTTATTATAGACAATGCGCTCCAAACTACATTAACTTAACATGGTAATTCCTCAAAATCAAGTATTACAGCTTCTTAAGATGTTGCAGACTGCCTATGTTTTGTATCTCTCCGGAAAGTGAAGTGTTATGCAAATCCCTGTAACAAGAAGAACCTCAAATAAGTAACGTCAAGACATCTAAACCAAGCTATTAAGTGATAAGGTGCAAACAATTATACTCTTACAGTGATTTGAGATCCAGTAGGTCACCAAATGTTGGGCTGATTGACCTCAAGTTTACATCAAAAAGCTCCCTGTATAAGTCTAACTTTAATATGTTCTGTTCTTAACAGAAATAAGACCAAGAGAAAAGGAAAGTAAAATTGTAGTTCTAGGGTAAGCTTTGACATACAATGAAGTTACCAGATTTCCTTCACATTCTATGTGTTCCCATGATTTAGGAGAGCATGGATCGTCTTCCCAATCAAGATCTAGACCAGTTGACTGCTGAATAACCTGGAGGGCTGAAACTGCAAGAACAGAAAATGTCCAAAGTTTGTGCAATTGGTTCTAATAGACTCCTTCAAATACCACATATTTTGAAAAAACAATAATAACTATATTAGAACCTGTTGTTGAAGAAGTTTCTAAGGGAATGCCTAGAATCTCATAAACCTCAAGAGCGTTGATAAATGGATAGTAGTGGACAGTCTTCAATGTGATGTTCAAGCTCTCGATTCCTTTCATGGTAAAGAATAGACTACTGACTTCCCATCGATTCACTGTGTAGTTTGATTTAACAATATCCCCATTTATCAATACATCGAATGAAGGGGAGACAGGCAGAATCCCAGCAAAGTAGAGAACAATGTGGTAATCTCCTTGATGATCAATAGGGAAGTTATATGTCATGTCGTTCCACCGTGCCAAAACTCTTCCGGTTTGAAGAACAGCTGCAGGAGGGCTCTCTTTCAGAACTGACATATTGAAATTGGCTTGAATATCAAAACCAGAAGACACATGAAATGGGCTGAAATCTTCATCAGCATCCCAAATTCTATCATACTGATCAATGGGGTACCTTTTACATAGCACGAAAACATCAAATTAATGACTAAATCATTGATAAGTAATACATAACATAATAGACAAGTGAGAGTTCTGACCTTAAGGACCAATTATAACCACAATTAATACGATAACATTTCCTCAGCAACTTATTAGGAAAATCTCCCAAGGCATTGGTGTAAGCTCCTCGAGGAAGTGGCCTAAGTTCAAGGGATGAAATGACTGGAAATCCACCATCTTGAAGAGAGTGAAGACATAAAGACAGAATGTCTTTATCAACTGGCCATATGAACTCTTCGATCCGTGGATCGGTAATAGTAAGATTGACAGTGGTTGTAATAGCCCTCCCAAGAGAAACAGAGAATGCAGGTGGCTTATTATGTCCATCATAATTCTTATACACAAACTGTGTCCTGACAAGGACCAGGGATGACACATTCTTCACAGGAATCTTGTAACATTTTCTAAGTGGAGAATCAGGAAAGAACCTAATAGGGAGAGTAGATGAGGAACCCTCAAGAAAATTAACAGTGGTCATGTTACCAGCTGAGATGTAGGCACCATCTGGTGTCCATGTAATGTTGGAGGAATCCACATAGGTAGTTGTTCCGCCACAAGACAAGCTCAAGAATCCTGCATATAATCAACATTCCATTTTCTTTTAATGGAACACACACATACAGGCAAACATAACTTCAACCTTACACAAGGGAGGAAAGATACAAGAAGTAAATTCACGAGATAAAATGCATGAGTGATAGTCATATGTGGGAGAAAAACCACTAAGATTTTAACAAATATAGTAAATTCTGGACTCATTATTTTTCAAGTAGAATAAATTCAGGAATAAGAATTTTAAAGGTTGAACTCGTAAGCACAGCGTACCCTCACGATCACAGAAAGCAACTGTGATGATGATAGAAGACAGAAGGAACCAAAAATAGTAACACCAATGCAGCTCCATTGAAGAAGAGCAAGATGCTAGAGATAAGTTCCTTAAATATCAAAGAATTTGCCAATAAACTAGTTTAAGTCTCCAACTGAATCACTGAAATGAAGGGAGTGAGGAGAAGGCAAAAGGGAATATTGTGGACATGTAAGCAGTTGCAGCAGAGGAACAAAAGAGAAGAAGTGAGTAGGAAAAGAGAGAAGAGACAACAAGTCCTTTTCTACTTTCCTTTTCTGTTGCTTTGTTGACAGAGTTGAGTAAAGGAGAAGATGTGATTTTGACAGTCTTTGAAAATGTGTTAACGGCCAAATGATCATAAGGAGTGGCAGAGTCTCCCATTGATTAAGGAAGTGGGATTTAATTTGGATAATTCTCCTCTCAAAATTTTGTTTTAGGGGGCTAAGTTAGACTTAAGGGTTATATATTATATGACATTAGAATTAAATCTATTTTTATTTGAATCCTCATATTATATTGTTCACATTTTAGTTGATGATTTAGGCGTATAAAGAGCTATTAAAGTGTTTAGAATCTCATATTGATCGAGAACGAATTGATTATATTTTTAAATTAACTTTTTAGATTAATTTAGGTCCATGTCTTACCAAAGAAAATCAGAGGGGCGATGGCACATGGGAATGAGTAGTAGTAGAGAAGAATGATGAATGATGATGATGACTATTGTCTCGCCTTTTTATACAAAGAAAAACTAATAGGTGAAACAAAGTGTCTAATGTCGTGCACTCCAAAGATGATAGGTGTTGCTTGTTAGTATTAGACGATCATAACCGTTGCCCCAACGCCCTCTTCTCACTAATCGCCCAATTTTATTTTTTCTTATATAGAAATGATTTCAATTTTCCTTTTTTAATTTATTAGATTCTAATTGTCCTTAAGCTAATTTTCGAGTTCAAATATTATTTGCAGTAAAAACTTGCAACGGGTATTTATATCAAACATATATTTTTTTTATAATACATTTTTAATACTTAACCGTAGTCAAGAGATAAGCATTTTACTTTGATGTGTTGATTCATAAAATTAATTATTTTAGTTAAGTGTAAATATTCGAGGCAAATAAGTTTTTACAGTTATTTACTAGGGAGTATATAACCTAAATTCTTGAATACTATCACAACATCATCTTCGCCAGTTATAAGGTAAAAGGTCAAAAATATCTTTAAGCTATTCAAAATAGGTCAAATTTACTTCTCGTTATATTTTCGGGTCAAAAATGCCTTCACTGCTATATTTTTTGGCTCAAAAATACTGTCTAACTATCCAAATGGACCAAAATAATCCTTCATAGTAACGTTTATTTCAAAACAAGAGAAAATAAGCTAACTTTACTTTGACAAGATACGAGATGAAATAATTTTATCCTTGTTATTTAAAAAAAAACACAATTATGGGGGTAGGGGGGAGAAGTTGAATGTGAGAAATAATATAAGATAAGAAAATTAGTATAAACACTTTAAGAAGAAAAAAAAAGGCATATCACTTATTTTTTTGTTTCGTGCATATTAAGTATGAGTTATTATTTTTAAACATGATAGCATGTACCTTTTCTCGATCTAACTAACTCAAAAAATGATATCATAAAAGAAATCAATTTCAATTATACATTAATACGCTTTATTACTTATTTTAACTTTAAGTCATCCCAAATTTCAGTCAAGGGTCAGTATAATAGGTTTTATAAGAAAAAATAGAATAAATATTTAGTTGAAAATTTAATATTGGTAATTAAAATTCATAT
>JACEIK010002922.1:94346-110336 GCA_018107945.1 Datura stramonium
ATATAAATTTTCACTAGAATTTATGTGTTATATAATTGTGATCTATTGCTTCTCCCTTAATTTTTTCCTTCAATGAATCAATATGGAAAGAGTATTTATTTATTTGTTTGTTTGATGAATGGTTAAAATTGGATTTCAAAATTTAAGATGGAATTTTTCTTTAAATATAAACAAGTGAATAATAAATAAAATTTAATTGTGTATAGTAATTGGTAAGTATTATTTCACCAATTCTGTCCATGAATAAGTAAGATCTAGTTACTTTAATAATATTAATTAAAAGGATATTCAAATTAAAATTAAAAAATCAGTGTAGACAATAAAATCCGCGTCAAGAAAATAATAATCATGATGGAAAAATATCACAACAATTATAGTATTTTATTTCAATATGAGTATTACAATATATCTCTATGAATCCTCTGATTCTTCTTTTCGAGTATAAGTTCAAGGGGTTTTTTAGATTGATCTTGAAGTCGATGGATTTGATGTTGACTTGTACTTGAATTCAAGGGTTTTTGAGCTTGATCTTGAATTTTCGTCTTGATCTTGACTTATTTGAATTCAAGGGTTGTTGAGCTTGCATCTTGATCGAACCTTGTGGTCTTGATCTTGGCTTGTATTTGAATTCAAGTTCTTTTTGAGCTTGATCTTGAATCTTCATCTTCATCTTGACTTGTATTTGAATTCAAGGGCTTTTGAGCTTGATCTTGAATTTTTGTCTTGATCTATGGAACTTATAGCGAAATACTTGAGTCGCTTGAATTCTTGTAGCTTGTAGAAAGATCTGTGGCTTTTAATCCACTATATCTCTCTTGCGCCTTGTTAGAATTCTGGTCCCTTTTCTGAATTATGAGACCCCTATTTATAGTTGTAGGATGGAAACGTAGCGATAAGGATGAACTTCTTTCAATCAATCAGATTTAAGTTGACATGATGATATCTGATTGATCGGAACATGTCAGTTATACACATGGCGCATTTGACTAGGCATGTTATGTCATTTTGACATGTGGCATGATCCAATTGACTCTTTTATTTGACTTTGGCGTGACACGTCATTTGACACGTGGCATCAATTTGGGCCTCTAGAAAGATGACATCTTTGGTTTAGTAAAATGAGCTCATCATTTGTGACCCAATTTGATGAATTAACCCTAAGAAATTGGACCATCAATTAAATCCATATTATCATACATAAATAATTAACTCAATTATACTAATCCACAATATTTATTTGGATTAATATATAGAATTTAATATATTCTGAATTCCTTGTGAATTCGAATGTCATGCCCCACCTTGGAAGACATGACTGTCACCTGGTGAATACTGAAATCTGAACTGACCTGACTGGGCTTATGCACTTCTGGTGCATGCCTACTCTTCAAATTAAGAAAACAACGAGTTATATCTCGCCTGTAATCACAGCCTTCAGCCGACAAGGCCGCATAGCCACATGTAAAAAGAAAACAACTGACCAATAACACGCAATAAAGGGATCCTATGCGGGCCGACAAGACTACCATGTTGTCTAGTTATAGCAGAATGAAAACAGGTAGTCATAACTATTCTATAGCCGACAATGCTTCTAATCAAAAGCTAAACTAGGTCTCACATAGCCAACAACAAGACCAATGGCTGGGAATCTGTAGCCTGCAATCCTATAAAAGTGGAATAATGATCGGGATAGGGCCCCCACCTACCCATAAACTGTACAACAAAAAAACAAACCTTCTAACTAACAAACTTGGAGAAGGAGCTGATTAGACTGCTGACTCGGCTAAAGACTAGGGAGGTCCTGAACCATGTCTATCCGCACCTGCAGGCAAGTAATGTACCGAATATGTAAGACAGTAATGAAAAGGGTTGAATGATATTGATAATGAAACGGAAAACAATTCAATAGGAGGGATAGAGATACCACCTGAATAGCCTTACAACCTGCTATATATTTAATAATAAGTAATACAAACAAGAACTTTACCTGGCCCCCATAAGCTTGGAAGGTACAACCAGCACAAAATAACTCGCCGGGGCCCCCCATAAGCCTTGACGATCACACTTCAATCTATATACCCCTAACAAGATCAAATGGAGTCAACAGGTAACTATAGCCAACCTGTCGGTCCCCTGGGTCTGCAACTAAGCCCGCTCGGCTCCTGTAGCTGTGTCTGAGTCCAGTGGACTCCTATAACTGCACCCTGGGCACAAGGTTCGACGAGGGTCAGTGATGCCGATATGACATAAAAATAATAGTCCAGCCACGGAATGGACTGTAATATGGCCCTTGGGCCTCAGCATAGTCCCTTGGGACAACATATAGCTCCTTGGAGCGATCCAGATAGCCCTGTAGGCAACGACACAGCTAGTAACCTTGAGGTTGGACAACAAAAGGCTATATAGGGCAAGGTCATTCCTAATTTAAACAGAAAATGCTAATCTCAAACTAATAGTAGCAGCCAACAACAACAATCATGCTTCTGATTTTCTTACAAGGATCTAGGTCGTATCACAATACGACATGAGTAACTTGCCGAAGGAATTTGCTTTAACATACCTCAAATGTTGATTTTCGATTAACTGGCGAGTTCCAACTTGCAATCGGCGGTTCTACCCAACTACAACCCTTATTCTGAGAAAGTAGGGCTAATTTCAATACTAAATTTGAAAAATAACGATAACTTTCGATAATAATAGCAATTATAACTCAACTTCGAATAACAAGATCGAAAACCTATAATTTCCCGAGAGTTCAGAAGGGAGAAACACTTACCTGGTGCCTGTGGCCATTTAGGATTCAATTTGGAGTAGTTCTGACAACTTTTACTTGGAGGATTTCCGGTATGCCGAGCGAATTTTCGAGAAATAACTTCGTAGAAATGCTCTTTGTAGGCCTAGAAATTGTTACTCGAAGTTAATTTGCGTTTAAACGGGGTTTGATAGCGTAATTTGATGAAAATTTGACGAAAGTTGCGTGCTCTCTCTGTTTTTACCCGTGGGTTTCACTTGGAAATGATTTAAAATAAACTAGGCTTAAATATATACATGCATGGCCGGTGGCACAGGGGTTCTTCACGCCTGCCAAAGCGCCACAAATGTGTCGTGCCGTGCTACCCAGCTCACAAGCCGGTCGGTGCATCGTGATGGCTCCTTATGTCTTGGCCTCGCCTGACCCTGTTTCTGAGGCTCTTCCCACACGCGTCAAGCTTTCATTACTCGTCACAAATCCACGCGTACGCCTACTAACCGTTAATATTTTACGGGGTGTAACATCCTCCCCCTCTTAGGAACATTCATCCTCGAATATCATCTTCAGATTTAATAGAGTTAACTCTCTTGACTAATACTTAGAAAAATTTTGGCAAAGTCTCCTCTGCATTATGGACTATCCGGAAAACTGAAACGCAGAAAAACCCAACATAGGTGTCTCACAGGACGCTATAAATAGCTACTCCACCATATAAAGATAATCAACTAGACAGTGCTAATTATATAAACAGATAAATAACTCTGAACAACCACCTCACCTCATTGCACATTCTGGGTCAGTCCTGAAATAAGTGAGGATACCTAGATCTCATGTCATCCTCAGCTTCGCAAATCATCTTTTCTTTGTTTCTGTTCCTACATAAAACCTTAACGGAGGCTACATCTTTAGTCCTTAACCTACGAACTTGCCGATCTAGTATGAAAACTAGAACCTCTTCATAGGCTAACTCCTCTGTAACTTGAATGTCCTCAACTTGCACAACTCGGGATGGGTACCCTATGCACTTTCGCAACATGGACACGTGAAAGAGTGAATGAACAGATTCTAGCTTTAGAGGCAATTCTAGATTATATGCCACTCGGCCTGTCTTCCGAAGGATCCGATACGGGCCAATGAACCTGGGACTAAGCTTGCTCTTCTTATCAAACCTCACCACGCCCTTTATCAGCGAAATATTGAGGAATACCCAATCATCAAACTCAAATTTCAAGTCTCTATGTCGCGCATCAAAATAGGACTTATGGAAACTCTGGGCTGTTAACAAGCGCTCTCTGATGAGTTTTATTTTCTCTCTAAGTGGTGGATCATATCAGGTCCAACTAATCCTGACTCCCCTACTTCTAACCATCCGATGGGAAACCTACATTTTTGCTCATACAAGGCCTCATAAGGCACCATCTGAATTACAGAGTGATAACTGTTATTATATACAAATTCAATATAAGGTAAGTGTTCGTCCTAACTTCCTCCGAAATCTAGCACATGCCCGTAACATATCTTCGAGCGTCTGAATTTTACGCTTTGCCCGACTGTCCGTCTGAGGATGGAATGATGTACTCAAATTAACCTATGTCCTCAAGTCTTTCTGAAATGATTACCAAAATCTAGCTGTAAATTTTTCTCCTCTGTCAGAAATAATAGATGTGAGGACACTCTGTAGTCGGACTATCTCTTTAATATACAACTCATCATAGTCTTCGGCAGAGAAGGTAGTCCTAACTAGCAAGAAATGAGCTGACTTAGTTAATCTGTCGATAATGAACCAAATAGAATCGAATCTCCGCTTGGTACAGGGTAACTCTGTCACAAAGTCCATGTTGATTGCTTCCCATTTCTACATAGGCACCACTGTCTCCTGCATTAATCTGTCGGGTTTCTGATGTTCGGCCTTTACCTGCTGATAGTTAGGACATTGTGCTACAAATTCCGCTACATCCTTTTTCATTCCAAGCCACCAGTATATTTCCTTTATGTCATGGTACATCTTCGTCAAACCAGGATGAAGAGAGTAACGAGAATAATGTACCTCTTCCATGATTTGCTAGCAAAGTCCTGCTACATCTAGGACGCAGAGGCGACCCCTAACTCTCAAGACCCCGTCTTCTATCAATTTGAAGGCTCTAAATTTGCCTTGTTGAATCTTACTTATGAGATGTGCTAGGTTAGGATCCTCATACTGCCGCTTTTTTACTTTCATAACCATGGATGATACTGCGGTATTCTGAATCACAACCCCACTATCCTTTGAGTCTACTATCCGAATGTCTAAGTTGCATAACCGATATAGATCTCAATCCATTTCCCATTATTTTGGCTTTAGGAGTGCCAAACTTCCCATAAATCTGCGGCTAAGTGCATCTGCTACAATGTTAGCTTTCCCTGGGTGATGCAAACTGTTTACGTTGTAGTCTTTCAGTAATTCTAGCCAATGAAGCTGCTACAAATTCAATTCCTTTTGCGTGAAGATGTACTAGAGGATTTTATGATCAGTAAAAATATTAACGTGCACCCCATACAGGTAATGCCTCCATATTTTCAAGGCATGAATCACCACAGCTAACTCCAGATTATGGGTGCGATTGTTCTTTTCATGCTTCCTGAGCTACCTCGAAGCATAAGAAATCACCTTATTGTGCTGCATCAGGACGCATCCTAACCAATGCCTGAAGCATAACAATACACAACATAACCCTCTGAACCTTCTAGAAAAATTGGTGCCGACGTCAATCAGTTATTTAATTCTTAGAAACTCCACTCACAGGCCTCGGTCCAATGAAATTTGGCTGCTTCTGATTCAATGTAGTCAAAGGCGCGGGTAGAAAATCCTTCCACAAACCTTCTGTAATACCCAGCTAATGCCAGAAAACTATGAACTTCTATTGGAGTTGTAGGTCTAGGCCATGTCTTTACTGCCTCAATTTTCTATGAATCAACCTGAATACTAGCCTCGATACAATATGGCCCAGGAAAGCTATGGAATTTACCCAAAACTTTCATTTAGAAAATTTTGCATTTACCTGGTGATCTCTGAGAATCTAGAATACCGGTAGCAAATGATTTTTATGTTCTGCTTCTGAACGGGAGTACACTAGGATGTCATCGATGAATACTATTACAAACTAATCTAAATATGGCCTGAAGATATTGTTCATCAGATACATGAATACTGCTGGTACATTTGTCAACCCGAAGGACATGACTAGGAATTCGAAATGACCGTATTTGGTCTTAAAAGTTGTCTTCGGGATATCTTCCTCCCAAACCCGCACCTGATGATATCGGACCTTAAGTCGATCATGGAAAAATATTTTGCCCCTTGCAACTGATCAAACAAGTTATCTATCTTGTAAAGTGGGTATTTATTCTTAATAGTAACCTTGTTCAACTGCCGATAATCTATGCACATGCGGAGGGAGCCATCTTTCTTTCTCAAAAACAAGACTGGCGCACCCCACGATGACATACTCGACCTGATAAAGCCCTTATCTAACAAATCTTTCAGTTCTCTCAATTTAGTAGGAGCCATTCAGTATGGAGGGATTGATATAGGTTGAGTACCTCGTAGAAAGTTGATAGATAAATCGATTTTTCGTTCTAGGGGAATACCAGGAAGCTCATCTAGAAACGTGTCTGGAAACTCATTCACCACTGGAATGGACTGAAGAGTCAGGGATTCTGCTTACATATCCTGAACCCTGACAATATGATAAATACAACCCTTCGCTATCAACTTTTTTGCCCGGAGATAGGATATGAACCTACCTTTTGGCGTAGCTGCATTGCCCTTCCATTCTCGCACTACTTCCCCTGGAAAGTGAAATCGGACAGTCTTAGTCCAACACTCTACATTGGCATAGCATGCCACAAGCCAATCCATACCTATAATTGCATCAAAATCAATCATTTCCAGCTCCACTAAATCTGCTAAAGTCTGGCGACCAGCAACCTCTACTGTGCAACCCTAGTAAATCCTCTTAGCTATAATGGAAACAATTACAGGTGTAGACACCGAGAAGGGTCGCTGAAGCAATTTCGGCGTTATACCAAACTTTCGGGCCACTAGTGGAGTAACATTGGACAAAGTGGAACTTGGGTCAATCAAAACATAAACTGAGTGAGAGCAAATGTCCAGCATACCTGTCACAACATCCGATGATGACTCTGACTCCTGCAGCCCTAGTAAAGCATAAGTGCGATCCGGACCGTTGCCTGAACTGGATGCCCCTGACCTGCCTCGGTCCCTGCCGGCTGGAGCTGAGGATCTACGCCCCACTGAAGGTGCTGGGGCATGTGACCCTGCTGAATATTTGTCCTGTCAGTCCTGATCACCCTGACCTTTAGCTGCACAGTCCCTCATTATGTGACCCTCTTGTCCACGGGTGTAATAAGCGGTAGAACCATATCTGCACGCCCCAAAATGGTGTCGAGTGCAAATAACACAATGTGGCACAATGGGCCTGCTCTGATCTGACCCCCACTACTGCTGAGAACCTAATGCTCGTGAGCCCTTGCTAGGTCCTGATTGCCCTCGGCGGTCTGATCTACCACCCTGCTGCTACTGTGGAGATGGGGGTCTAGGTGGCCTGCCTGATATTCCTGGCCTAGGTTCGCCCTGAAATTCTGCCTGCGTGTCACAGGGTCTGACCCTACGGTGCTGCTCTTGATTTGTTCTTTCTATCTCCCGCCATCACTGCCTGATCCCCTCAATATTCTGAGCCAAAGCCTGAATGTGGGCAATGTCCATGTCCTCCAGTAGAGTAGCTGTAACACAAGTTTCCACGTACTCGGGAAGCAGCCCTATAATAAACCGATGTACTCTGGATGGCATAGTGTCTGCAAAAGCTGGCGTATATCTGGCCAAGGAATCAAATCTCATATCATATTCCTGAACACCAGGGTTGTTCATGGTTTGATTTGGGTCGATTTTTGATTAAAACCAAAACCAAACCAATTTAGTCGGTTTTTAAATTTTTAAAACCAAACCAAACCAAATAAAATAAATAACCATCAATTTGGTTCTTGTCGGTTTGGTTTGGTTTGGTTTAGGTTTTCGGTTTATAACTAGCTAATGATAAATTAATAATAGTAAAACAACAGAGACATGAGATAATTGTTTCAAGTGAACATTAGGAATCAACAAATTTATCTCTACTATCACGAGATGAATGTATATGAATCTTCTATTATTTTTCAATAGTATTCCAAAGTTTTAGCATGTTTAATTTTCATAAATGTAGAGGTTTTTCCACTTTTCATATCTAATATCCACACAAAAGCAATATACAACCTCATATAGAATGATCAATTCTTCAAAAATCAAAGAGGTAAACGATTGAAGAGTAGATGGATGTCTTAGTAAAAAAATTAAAAAAATCGGCAATATGTCACACTACATATAAACAATTAGACTTAGAGTATTGAGTTTGGACATATTTTTTATGTAATAGAATTTAAAAGTCTTGTAGTGCATGTGAATAAAGTATACTAAAATCAAATTAATGATTAAAAGATATAAAATATTTATAATTCTTTATGAAAAACGATAAACATATATTAAAATAATTATAAAATCTACGTATAAAATTTATCGGTTCGGTTAGATTATTTCTTTGATTTTTTTTAGTAAAATCAAAACCAAACCAAATATCATCGATTTTTAAAATTTAAAACCAAACCAAACCAATCCAAACCAAATGTTTATTTTTTTAATCGATTTGGTTTGATTTGGTTTTTCACCAAACCGTGAAACCCCTACTAAACACTCATTGAGCCTTGCTCCAGGTGCAAAAACTGATCTACCCGGGCCTGTCGAATTTTCTGTGGAAAGTAGTGATCCATAAAGGCCTATGAGAAATTGGACCAATTTGGAGGGGGAGCATCTCTGCCTTAGGACCTCTCCCAGCTCTCGTACCATAACACTTCTATGTGCCGTAATCAAAATACCGCTAACTCAACCGACTCCGCGGGGGTAGCATGTATTCACCCTGAAAATCTGCTGTAACTGGTCCATGAATTCTTGAGGGTCCTCTTCACAGTTCGTTCCTATAAACTGTGGGGGACTCAGGGCAACGAACTCTTGGACCCTCGAACTCCCAGGTCCTCCCGAAGATTCAGCAACCACTGGTACCATAGACTGGCGCTAAGCTGCCATCATCTGAGCTAACATATAGACAACGCTCCTAACCTCCTGATCGGATGGTATAGGTATAGGAACTATTAGAGGTGGTGCCGACATGTCCTCTTCCCTGGAGGACTCTTGGCGTGGTGAGACTGCTAGGGAGACCGGGATAAAGTCTCTTTATTGCCCTCAGATTGGGCTGGCTCTGACTGGGGACACCCTGCTAGTTCCCTCTTCTGCTGTAGCATCTAACTTTCGATCGGTCATAGTTTGTCGCGTGTCCAACATTTCTCTGTAGATAAACAGAATAGGGTAAGCTTAGGGACTCAACCCTATACAACATAGACTTATAGCATGACTAGAGAAGAAGGAAGGGTAACCACACTATTATGCCCCGTAGCCTCTTGCCTATGGAATGTGGTGCATAACACACCCATAGACAATACTTTACTAAACATGGCTTGCAGACTCCCAAGGATACGACCTACTCTGATACCAAGTTTGTCACGCCCCACCTTTGAAGGCATGATTGGCATCTGCTGCCATACTGGGATTTGAACTGACCTAACTAGGCTTATGCACTTCTGATGCATGCCTACTCTTCAAATTAAGAAAACAACAAGCTATATCTAGGTTGTAATCACAACTTCTGGCTGATAAGGCTGCATAGCCACCTGTAAAAAGAAAACAACTAACCAACAACACGCAATAAAGGAATCCTATGCGGGCCGACAAGACCATCATGCTGTCTAGTTATAGCAAAATGAATACAACAGTCATAACTATTCTATAGTCGATAAGGCTGCTAATCAAAAGCTAAATTAGGCCCCATACGGCCAACAACAAGACCAATAACTGGGAACCTGTAGCCTGCAATCCTCTAAGAGTGGAATAATGGTCGAGACAGGGCCCCGACCTACCTATAAGCTATACAACAAAAGAACAAACCTTCTAACTAACAACCCCAAAGTAAAGGAGCTGATTAGACTGCTGATTAGGGAGGTCCTGAAACGCGTCTATCTGCACTTACAGGCAAGTAATGCAGTTCCCCAAAGATGGGCATCAATAAAATATGTATCGAATATGTATGGCAGTAATGAAAAAGGCTGAATGATACTAATAATGAAACTGAAAACAATTCAATAGGAGGGATAGAGATACCACTTGAATAGCCTTACAACCTGCTATATATCTAACAATAGGTAATACAAATAAGAACCTTACCTGGCCCTCATAAGCCCAGAAGGTACAACCAACATAGAATAACCCGCTCGGGGTCCCCATAAGCCATGTCGAGCGCACTTCAATCTATATACCCCTAATAAGGTCAAAAGGAGTCAACAGGTAACTATAGCCAACCTGCCGGTCCCCTGTGTCTGCAACTAAGCCTGTTTGGCTCCTGTAGCTATGTCTGAGTCCGGTGGACTCCTGTAACTACACCTTGGGTACCAAGCTCGATGAGGGTCAGTGATGCTGATATGGCATAAAAATAATAGTCAACCATAAAATGGAGTGTAATATGGCCCTTGGGCCTTAGCATAGTCCCTTGGGACAACATATAGCTCCTTGGAGAGATCCATATAGCCCCGTAGGCAACAACACAGCTAGTAACCCTAAGGTTGGACAATGGAAGGCTATATATGGCAGGTTCAGTCCTAATCTAAACAGAAAACGCTAATCTCAAACTAATAGTAGCAGCCAACCACAACAATCATGCTTTTGGCTTTCTTACAAGGATCTAGGCCGTATTACAATATGTCAGGAGTAACTTGCCGAAAGAATTCACCTCAACATACCTCAAATGTTGATTTATGATTAACTGGTGAGTTCCAACTTGCAACCGGCAGTTCTATCTAACTGCAGCCCTTATATTAAGAAAGTATGGCTAATTTTAATACTAAATTCGGAAAATAATGATAACTTTCGATAATAATAGAAACTATAACTCAACTTTGAATAACTGGACCTAAAACCTACAATTTCCCAAGAGTTCAGAAGGGAGAAAAACTTACCTGATGCCTGTGGCCGTTTAGGATTTAATTTAGAGTAGTTCTGACAACTTTTACTTGGCGGAGTTACGGTATGCCGAGCGAATTTTTGAGAAATAAATCCATAGAAATTCTTCCCGCAAGCCTACAACTTGTTACCCGAAGTTAATTTGCATTTAAACGGGGTTTGGTAGCATAATTTGACGAAAATTGGTTGAAAGTTGCGTGCTCTCTCTATTTTTAGCTGTGGGTTTCACTTGGAAATGATTTAAAATAAACCAAGGCTTAAATATATACATGCATGGCCGGTAGCACAGGGGTGCTTCGGGCCAGCTAAAGTGCCATAAATGTACCGCACCGCGCCTCCCAGGGCGCCAGTAAGCCTGGCTCGCCGCGCTGCCCAGCGCACAGGATGGTTGGTGCGTTGAGCTTGTTGACACATAATTTTGACCTCCCTATGCCTATCTAAGCTGCTTATGTAACACCCCAGAAACTCAAAACCAATTCTAGGGCATAAAACAGGAAATCTGGAAAATTGTAGAAATGTTTCAGGACGACCCACCTGACGAGTCATCAAGTAACCTCACGACTCGTTAGGTGAGCCGTGAGAAGAAGGCTGGTTAATGTAAAGGAGGGAGGAAATGTACCAAATGAGGGATGTCACGAGTCGTGGTCACTGACCAAGACCCATTAAGTCTCTCGTGGTCAGGCCTGAGTTGGGAAGATTCGTGTACTCGACGAGTGGGTGAAACGAGTCGTCACCTGTGGCAACGACTCATTAAGTGACTTATTATGGGACTTAGCATTAAATCTCCAGAATGAGACAGTGTGGTCCACGACTGGTGACCACGAGTCGTGGTCAGAGATAACGACTCATTAGGTCCCTCGTGGTGACCTACTGAGGATCCCAGGCAGTGTACCTGACGAGAGTGACCACGAGTCGTGGTCAGTCACCACGACTCCATTTACCCAATTAACTAAACTCGTGACCCGCTCCATGACCCATGACCCGACCCTAAAAGCTTTAACCAATCTCATCTGTTCATCTTGTTTAATCTAGCAGACTAAATTAAACCTTACCTTATCCCCTCATTTACCATTCAACACCAAAACCCTAATCATTTGTTCACTCCCTCTCTACTTGAACCACCCTCACCTCTTCCTCCTCTACACCACTGCATCGCACACCAATTGTGCCGCCTCCATAATTTACTGCAAGCAACCGCCACTTCCTCCATTTATTTAGGCCACTGTTGGCCGGAAGACCACCCTCACCCGTTCACCAAATCCTCTCCTCATCGCCTTCTTCTCCGTCGAAACCACCACCGTTGTTTCTCTTCTCCGTTACTGGTCCGATTGGACCTCGTAGGTCAGACACACCCTCAAACGATGCCATAACCACCACCTCTCTCTCATCCTCCTCCATCTCCAGCCAAAATAGATTCGACGCCATCTCATTTCCCTCATCTTCTTCTTTGTCTCTCCCGGCATCGAAGAAGCCCCTTTAACAGACCACGAACCATAACGGCTCTTCCGTTCTTCTCTCTCTTCTCTGGCAGCACCCTCACCTTATTCTTCTTCCTCTCATCCGGTCAATGACCACCGTCACTATCCGGTCATCGACAACCCAAACCCATGCCTAGTTCCTTCTTTCCTCTTACCAGAAACCCACAGATCCCACCGGAACTCACCTTCACAACATCTCCTCTCCTCTTTTCTTCCCCATCGCCACCAACCTTTGGACCACAAAGATGGAGTGTTCATGGAAGATCCATAAGAATCTGCCTTCAGTTTGATTTTTATGTGGTTCTTTATTTGCTTATCGTGATTTCTTTTCTAGACAAGCTTTGAAGTATCTGATTTCTACTTTGAAATGGTACATTTTTCAAGACTCATATATGCGCGATAATATATGTGAAACATGTCTATCCTAATATGTATCACTGTCATACTCAGTATTTTACATGCCCAAAATTATATAAGTTTTACTAAATTATTAAGTTTTGTGAAATCTGTTGAAAGAGATGTCGCTCTTCTTCATATATCGTGAAGTTTTGTCGATCTCGTATGGTGTATTTTATTGTTTACTCTGATTTAGTTCTTGATGTTTTCATAAGGTTTACTTTCCTGTCCATTTTAAATTGATCTTAGACAACCTACTACTTTTAATCATATCCAGGAAGTTTCTCTTAATTTTGATTATTTGTTTATTTGGTAAATTCTGATAGATTTGAATATTTCATTTCCTTTTTCTGTTAAGTTCAATTCATAGCAACATATGACAACCCAAGGTCTCATAGTTATGTGATTTATGTGTTAGCTGTTATATTTAATTTTTTTCGGTAAGTTGAATGTGCTTCACTCTGAAATTGATTCTGCCTTCTTTGAGTTACGATAATTCTTGCATGATTGATTATCATTTTCCTGTTTAGTCCTTTATCTTAGTTGTACATTTATTTATGTTAAATTTAGTTGTATAGATAATTGATTCTATTTAAAGGATGTTTCTGTGATCAATTATATCCTTAGTTATTTTTTTCTTAATTGATTCTTAATTAATTTAGTACTTGGCTAATTATAGTAAAGTCTAATATGTTTTATACATTCTAATTTGATTTTACTAATTATGGCTATTTGTTCTTTTGATTGATTATTGCTTTTCTCTTCTTAACTGATTTGGTACATATTCACTTATGGTAATTTAGTATTAGTCTTACGCCTTATTGATTCATCTGTGCTATTTAAAGAAATAGGTTTTCCTAATCGACTATCCTGAAGATTTTCTTCCATTGTTTTTTCTTTAATTAATCAAGCAATCTAAGTACACATTCTATTTATGATAAATGCTTACACTTAGATGATGCCCTCTCCGTAACTGATTTTCTTTTCTTTCTCTTAGGTTGATTTATTACATGATTGTTATATCCAATTAGCTTTTATCAATCCTGATTGGCCTTGTTAATTAAGGAATAATTTTCCTCTAATGGATTCTCTCATTTTTATCTCCTTCCTTTAATCTCTCGTCTGATTTAAATATATAACAAACTTTCCTCTCCATTTTTAGAAATTCGGACATTGTCTGAAAAAACTCACAAATTATTTTACTCTTAATGCTTCTTTTTTCTTCGCTCTATTAATCATATAATTCCTCTATCCCTCCTCAACACAAGTACTACTCGAAATCCTTGAGATTCTTGTGATCTTGATGTGTTGAGGACTGGGAACTAGTCAAGGCTTTTTGTTGCATTATTAATTTGTTATCTTCCTTTCAACTTTGGCATTCGCTAGTTAGTTTATTTACCTTTACAAGATTATCATTTACCTTGTTTAGTATCTTCGATTGTTTTCTTCTTGTGACTAGATGTTTAATATGCTCTTTAACATGATTTTACCAAGTTAACCAAATTTGTGGTTAAGAATATGAGATTATTGTTACATGTCTATTGTGGCACTAACCTTTAAGAAGGTATCATCTTATTCTGGCATTCATCGAAAAGTTGCCGGGACGAAAGGAAACTACCGAAATTATTCTAACAATATTTAATTTTCATATGCCGTAGTTATTCATTCTATTTTATTTTGTAATATTTGTAATTAAAACACTCATAATAGTAAAAAGGGGTCTTTTGGAGGGTGGGGATTGCATTTTTTTCTCAACTGTTAAACCCACATAGAAAGCATGTCTATAGGATTCATATAACCCATGCAAATCAAGCCCATAGGAATTAATTTAATTAATTATGTGTGACATAGAAATCATGCCTATAGGGTCTTTAAAGAGTTTATTTAAGGTGTATTTTAGGTTTAAATTCTAATAATTTAGTCATGTGATAATAAAAAATGTGATTGAATTATGCCTATGGTTTTTTTAGAACAATTTATTTTAAATTAATCTTATATTAAGTCATGTCATGAAAGAATTTTCTAGTTGTTACAATCAGAATATATGTTTGTAGGACTTTAATTGACTTAGTATGAAAATAAATCCTGTTAAATCATTGTCATTGCAATTTATTTGTTTAGATATTGCTTTTTTCCTACAGGATTGTTCTACACTAACAAGGAAGCCACACGAACAATTAATTAGAAATCAGGCATATTTAGAAATCACGCATATATAGAAATCCTGAATATATTAAATCATGCATATTTATTAATTAGAAATTGCGCCAATATATTTGTAGTCTTTTCATTTATTGAACCAGATTCGTAAATCGAAGTTATGCCTAAAAGTTTTGTGCTAAAAACATGCCTAATGTTGTCGATATCCGGAATCTGTTCAAATTTGTCCCTAGATGTCATGCTTATAAGAATTTGATACAAAATATGCCTCTCATTTAACTTAGACACCATGCCCATAGAAAATTTATTAATGATTTTGCATCATTGTATCTGATATCGTGTGGATAAAAGCCTGGCCCTATGTTTAATAATACGTGCATTTTATGAATGTTCGGGATCATGGCTGTAGAATTAAAATGTAACAAGATGCAATCTGAACATGCTCTTGCCAATATGGTACCCTGTCTATAATCTAATTTGTCACTAATTACTTGTTTATAAATTTTTATCTCTCACATATTAATCATACCCGTAGAATCTGTCATTTTCTAATAAACATGGTTTGCATCTGCTTAGATATTGTGTTTTAATAATCATTTCTTTTTTAATTTAGAGGCCTATTTAAAACCTAAACTTGTTATCTGTCTTGATTTATTTGTATGCGTTTAATCATTTTTTTAAAACCCTAAGAGTTCTAGATCCAAAATCCAAATTAGTTGTCCAAAGCCTCTTGGACATTAGGCTTGGGACGGGTAGACAAATACTAGGATGTTAGTCTTTTTCGCCTAGAAACGCTTTAGAGATAATAATTAATTAGGTGGATAGACGGGATATGATAGTCTGTGCTCGTTGAATAATACGAGCAATCTAAATGGTTGCGAGGTATTATTTAAGTTGCACGGGGTGATCCCTTTAGGCTAAAATTACCCCTCTCTTTAAGTGTAGAACTACGTCCGGCCTGATTCCCCTCGGAGATACGTAGGCGCCTCTATGAGGTTCGGCCTCTTAATTTTAAAATTTATTTATTTGTTCATTATATTTTTATATTT
>JACEIK010002922.1:123935-143628 GCA_018107945.1 Datura stramonium
CTTTAGACAACTTATCATTGTCTTTCCTATAGCTCCCATTACTCTTCATTTTAATCTTAATTAAAAAAAACCCTTTAAACTATTCTATTTTCATCGTTTGAATTGAGATGAAAATGGAGAGTATTATTGCCAAAAGGTCACATTTGAGTCACAAATTCACGATATCACAAGTTGAAATTCTAATAATCTTTCACTTATCATTGAGAATCTATCGGAAACAATCTCTTTATCTTATAAGGTAAGAGTAAAATCTACATATACTTTACTTTTTTCAAACCTCACCTATAAAATTACATTGAATATGTTGTTGTTATTTAATCTTTCACTTATTAGATTGAGCCTTAGCTATTTCTGGGTCAACTATTTAAGGAAAAAAAGGAAAACAACTTACTAGGCCAAAAATAAAATCTCAAAAAATGTCCAAATGACATCGATCTTAGATGCAAGTTGAATTATAGATAATTTAAAAGCAATGTCCTAAAATCTAGGCTGCGTACTTGTGCAACTGTTGTCAAAACTTAGAACATTTAACTGAATTAAGAAGGAGGACACACGTCTCGATTCAACTCATTGATTAGTGTATTAACAATTAAATATATTTATGAATGAATTCAGTAAAAACAATTATGGAAAATACTTGAATGAAACAATAGACTTAGTTGCTTGATGATTAAGCTGGATCCAAAGATGTTAGGGTGTAATGGATCTCAGATTAGAAGATAAATTAATATGAAAACACTTGAGAGCTAAGACTTAGTAAAATCCATAAAGCTTGAAGCACAAGAATATGAATATATTGCTTTGTATTGTTCAGAACTCAACCCTTTACAAGTATGTTTAGACTACTATTTTTAGGCAACACATGTAATACACTAACCAATAGAAAAGCTCTACTCGAGCTCTAAAGTATTATGTCCAAAAGAATTATTCCATTTTGAAATACCATTATGCGTGTCAGCTAATATTTCTATGTAAACTACAAAACCTCGTATGAATATAGTCGGTCGTCCTTTTGTTCTATTTTCGAGAGACGAGTCTTTCACTAGCTTCGGGCCGTAAGTTTCCTCCATTCTTCCAATAGTGATCATCTAATTATCCTGATAATGAGTCGAGGTCAAGTTAACTAGATAGCTTTTTATCTGAACACTCTATTATTGGAATCATCATAAGTACTCTTACCCGAATTTATATGCCACATATTTATTCTGAGTTCTGCCGCATGTATGAGCTTTTTTGCCAAATAAAAAAGGGTGATCAATAGGATCACTGCACGAAAAAAAATTAAAATGGGGAAGTGCATAAAGATGACAATCAAAACACCAGAAGCTGGAAAAGGGAAACCCGTTCCAACATCCACTAGTATTAATCCAACTTCTTGTGAGAAGGCAACATGGCGGCTACGATTAAGGCGAGCAAGAAAGACTTGATAACATTGTCTTACGCCATTTCTGTACAATTAATTGTAGAAAAAGATCAAGTATACAAATGGAGTAGAAAAGTATTTGATTTTTATAGGTATTGAATGAGACTGAGGATCTTGGGTTTTAACTTTGGTGTAGCTACGTTGAAGAAAACCAACTCAAATGGTATGTAAATTGACTTGTTTGCTAATAATCTGACCATATATGTGCAACGGCACAAAACAGGCATCATTCATACTCTGCCATAAACGCCGGTAAATAGTCTTTTGATTTATTCCTCCTCTTCTTCATCTTGCATCATTTCTTGCTACATTCTCTGTTATTTTTCATCAACTAAGTTACTGTAGATTTCTGTTTGTTTCCACTGCTGTCTCCATTCTGGTTGAGTGAAGAGGAAAGAATTAAGTAATGATGTTGTTGAGAATGATGTTGAAGTTTATTTGGGCTTGTTTTTATTTTGAATTACACATTGGGCCAATCCACACTTTCATCCTATCCGGTGAAAATTTGTAGATACACATTATCCATATCATTGTACATATAGAAGTATCTTGTATTACACATAGGACTCTTCCATATTTGTATATATTCATTAGTAGTATATTATTTGGTGTTTATATCAAATAGAGAATACTTAGCTAAGAGTATTAGATTCCTATTAGGTTTGTTTTACATTTTACTTATATAATTAGGGAATTTGTACAAGATATGAAATCAATCAAAACAGGAAAAGAATGTTTTCTGCATCTTCTTGTCTTTAATTTTTTCATGATATTAGAGCAAGGTTTAAAAACTGTCATGCCCCACCTTGGGAGGCATGACCGGCACCTAGTGCCAACCTGGGACCTGGACTGACCTGGT
Source organism: Datura stramonium (assembly GCA_018107945.1). Taxonomy (NCBI): domain Eukaryota; kingdom Viridiplantae; phylum Streptophyta; class Magnoliopsida; order Solanales; family Solanaceae; genus Datura; species Datura stramonium. The sequence goes on from JACEIK010002922.1 coordinate 126,218, forward strand.
TAGGCCTAGGAAACTATGGTGCTTGCCAGCAACTTAGAATCAAGAAAACAACAAGCTATATCTTGGCTGTAAACACAACCTAGAGCCGACAAGGCCACGCTACACCTGTAAAAGAAAATAGCTAACCCAACAATAAGATGATAAAAGGGATCCTATGCGGGCCGACAAGACCACCATGCTGTCTAGTTATAGCTGAATGAAAAAATAAGCAATCATACTCATACTATGGTCGACAAGGCCGCCAACTAACCAGCTACGCTAGGCCCCACACGGCCACCACGCAAAACATAATATACATAGGCCCCAAACGGTCAACAACTACTAACAACTGGGGAACTATAGCTTGCAATCCTCTATGAGTGGAATAATAGCCGGGACAGGGCCCCCGCCTACCCAAAAGCTATACAACAAAAGAACAAACCTTCTCTAACTATCAACTCTAAAGAAAAGGAGTTGACTGAACTGTTGACTCTGATTGGCTGCTAGGAAGGTCCTGGGTCACGTCTAACCACACCTGCTGGCAAGTAATACAGCGCCCCAAATATGGGCGTCAGTACAACATGTACCAAACATGTAAGACAGTAATGAAAGATGACTAAATCTAATAGAAGGAATAAAAATAATCAATATAGAGAATCAGAATTTAACTTGAATAGCTTCACAATCTGAAATATAACTAGAAAGTATAAGCACAAACAAAAACCTAACCGGACCCCCATACACCTAGAAGGTACAAGTAACACAGAATAACCTACCTAAATCCCCATAAGCCCCGACAAGTACAAACAATGCACACCTCTCATATCTGGACTATTAAAGGTTTAGAAGCATACTGTAACTCAGGAGTACTCATCATCTGAAACTGTATTCGAGCATGATAGGCTCCTGTTTCTGGATTGAGCCATCTAGGCTCCCATAGCTGTATCTATGTCTGAGCCATCTAGGCTCCTGTAATTGTATCTGAGCCGTCTGGGCTCTTGTAACTGTATCTGAGTCATCTGGGCTCCTGTAACTGTATATGAGTCATTTGGGCTCTTGTAACTGTATCTGAGTCGTCTGAGCTCTTGTAACTGTATCTGAGCCGTCTGAGCTCCTGTAACTGTATCTGATCTGTCTAGGCTCCTGTAATTGTACTTGAGCCGTCTGGGCTCCTATAATTGTATCTGAGCTGTTTGAGCTCTTGTAACTGTATCTGAACCATCTGGGCTCCTTTAACTGTATCTGGGTCATCTAGGCTCCTGTAACTATATTTGAGCCGTCTGGGCTCCTGTAACTGGACCTCGAGCCTTGGCTCAACTGAGGGTCATGATGCCACTGCCTCATAGAGGAGTCTAGAGGTGAATAGGCTTCAATACGACCCTTACGACCTCAATCTGGTCCCTTCGGACATCCTAAAGCTCCTGTGAGCATAGCCCCATAGGAAAGAAACATCCAGTGATCCAAATGTCGTATGCAGAGACCAAGCTAAATAGGTTTAACTCTGACGAGGGTTACTATGTCATCGTTGTTATCTCAATTCTATTTGTGGAACTAACCACAATAGGTTTACTCTGGAGTACTATAGATAAAGAGGTCGTATTAACTCTATGACGAACATAACTTGTCGAAAGGGATAACCTTAACATACCTCATTCGATGATTTCTAGGCGCTCGAGCAATTCCAACCTGAAGTCAGTGATTTCAACAATTTGAAGTCATCATGCTGAGAAGACGAGGCTATTTTCAATACTAAATTCGGAAAATAATGATATATTTTGATAATAACAACTATAATACAACTCTATTTAACTCGGCTGAAAACCCACAATTTTCGAGAGTTTAGAAGGGAGAAATGCTTACCTATTGCCTGTGGCCGTTTAGGACTCAATTTGGAGTAATTTTGACAACCTTTACTCGGTGGAATTCTGGTATACCGAGTGAATTTTCAATAAATAACTTTGTAGAGATTCTTCCCTTAGGCCTAGAACTCGTTACCCGAAGTTAATTTGCGTTTGAACAGCGTTTGATGACATAATTTGATGAAAATTGGATGAAAGTTGTGTGCATTCTCTGTTCTTGGTCAAGGTTTTATTTTGAAATGATTCAAATTTACTAAGGATGACTTTATATAGGCATAGGCAGTGGCGTCCCACGCTAGCCAACGCGCCAAGAAGCTAGCGCCCCGTGCTGCCATCGCGCAGGAAGGTTGCTACGCTGCACTGCCTATCGCGTCGCGCAGGCCCTCGCGTCCTGGCCTCGCCAACCCTACTAAACCACTCGACGATGTCCTCGCTCGTCCTACCTCCAAGGTTCTTCCCGCACGCGTCAAGATTTCATTGCTTACCACAAGCCCACGCGCACGCACACTAGCCGTCTTACGAGGTGTAATATCATTCCTCCCTTAGGAACATTCGTCCTCGAATATAATATTAGGTCTTAAAGGATTCAACTCTTTTAACTAATGCCAGAAAAATTTCGGCAGAGTCTCCTCTATATTATGAATTATCCAAAAATTTGAAACGCAGAAAAGCCCAATATAGGCATCTCACAGGGCCCTATAACCAGCTACTCCATCATATAGAGATAACCAACTAAATAGTGCTAATAATATAAGCAGTAAAATAACAACTAAACAGCAACCTCACCTCAAGTGCATAACCCCGGTCAATCGTGTAATAAGTGAGGATATTTTAACCTCGTGTCGTCCTCAACTTCCCAGGCCATCTCTTCTTTATTTCTGTTCCTCCACAGAACTTTAATGGAGGCTACATCTTTAGTCCTTAACCTACGAACCTGCCGATCTAGTATAGCAACTAGAACCTCTTCATAGGCTAACTCTTCAGTAACTTGAACATCCTCAATTGGAACAATTTGGGACAGGTCCCCTATCCACTTCCATAACATGGACACGTGGAAGACTGGGTGGACAGATTCTAGCTCTAGAGGCATTTCTAGCTCATATTCCACTCGTCCTATCCTTCAAAGGATCCGATATGAGCCAATGAACCTAGGGCTAAGCTTTCCCTTCTTACCAAATCTCATCACGCCCTTCATCGGCAGAACTTTGAGGAATACCCAATCATCAACATTGAATTCCAAGTCTTTACGCCGCACATTAGAATAGGACTTATGATGACTCTGGGCTGTTAGCAAGCGTCCTCTGATAAGTTTTACTTTTTCTTTTGACTGATGGATCATATCGGGTCCGATCAACTTAGCGTCACCTACTTCAAACCAGCCTATGGGGGACCTGCATTTTTGCCCGTATAAAGCCTCATACGACGCCATCTGAATAGCAGAATGATAACTGTTATTGTATGAAAATTCAATAAGGGGTAAATGCTCATCCCAGCTCCCTCCAAAATCTAGCACACACGGCCGTAACATATCCTCGAGTGTCTGAATGGTGTGCTCTGCCTAGCCATCTGTCTGGGGATGAAAAACTGTACTCAAATTAACCTACGTCCCCAAAACTTTCTGAAATGATTGCCAAATTTTAGCTGTAAATTGGGCCTCTCTTTCAAAAATGATAGATGCTGGGACACCGTGTAGTCAGACTATTTCTTTAATATATAATTCGATATAATCTTCGGCTGAGTATATAGTCCAGACTAGTAGGAAGTGAGTTGATTTCATCAACCTATCGGCAATAACCCAAATAGAGTCAAATTTGCGTCTAGTACTAGGTAATCCTATCACAAAGTCTATATTAACTGCCTCCCATTTCCATATAGGTACAACCATCTCCTAAGTTAGGCCACCAGGTTTCTGATGTTTAACTTTTACCTGCTGACAATTAGGACACTGTGTTATGAATTCGGGTACACCTTTCTTCATTCCAGGGCACCAGTATATCTCCTTTATGTCATGGTACATATTCGTCAAACCTGGGTGAAGAGAGTAACGAGAGTAATGTCCCTCTGCCATGATCTGTTGGCGGAGCCCTGCTACATTTGGAACGCAGAGGCGACCTATGGATCTCAAGACTCCATCTTCTGTTAACTAGAAGGTTGTTAATTCACCTTGCTGAAACTTATTTCTAAGCTGTACTAGGTTAGGGTCCTTATATTACCACTGTTTTACCTCTACAAACAGGGATGATACTACTGTATTCTAAATCATAGCCCCGTTATCCTCTAAATCCACTACCCGGACTGCTAAGCTGGCTAGCGGTGCAATTCTCGAGCCATTTCCCGCTGTTCTGGCCCCAGATATGCTAAAATGCCCATGGATCTGCGGCTAAGGGCATCAACTATGATATTATCCTTCCCTGGGTGATACAAGATGTTTACATCATAGTCTTTCAGCGATTCTAGCCAACGACGCTGCCGCAAATTCAGCTCTTTCTACGTGAAAATGTATTTGAGGCTTTTATGATCAATAAAAATATCCACGTGTATGCCATATAAATAATGCCTCCATATTTTTAAGGCATGAACCACTACAGATAACTCCAAATCATGGGTGGGGTATTTCTTTTCATGCTTTCTTAGCTACCTTGAAGCGTAGGCAATTACCTTGTTGTGCTGCATCAGAACACATCCTAACCCAATGTCAGAAGCGTCACAGTATACAAAATAACTCTTTGAACCCTTTGGTAAGGCCAATACTAGTGCAAATGTCAATCTATTTTTCAACTCTAGGAAACTCCGCTCACAAGCCTCGGTCCAGTGGAATTGGGCTGCTTTTTGAGTCAATCTGGTCAACTGCGCTGATAGGGTAGAAAATCCTTCCACGAATCTTCTGTAGTACCCGGCTAACCCTAGAAAACTGTGAACCTTAGTTGGAGTTGTAGGTCGAGGCCATGTCTTAACTGCCTCGATTTTCTGTAAGTCAACCTAAATACGCGCATCTGATACAATATGGTCCAACAAGACTATGGAATTAAACCAAAACTCACATTTAGAGAACTTTGCATATAACTGGAAGTCTCTGAGGATATGGAGTACTGTTCGCAAATAATCTCTGTGTTCGGTTTCTGAGCGGGAGTACACCAGAATATCATCGATGAACAATATCACGAACAAATCTAAATATGGCCTGAAGATGCTTTTCATCAGATCTATGAACACTGCTGGTGCATTTATCAACCCGAAGGACATGAATAAAAACTCGAAATGACCATACCTGGTCCTGATAGCTATCTTTGGGATATCTTTCTCCTGAACTCGAACCTGGTGGTACCCAGATCTCAAATCAATTTTGGAGAAACACTTCGCCCCTTGCAACTGGTCAAATAAATCATCTATCCTTGGAAGAGGGTATTTATTCTTAATGGTGACTTTATTCAACTGCCGATAATCTATACACATGTGTAGGGAGCCATCTTTCTTTCTTACAGATAGAACTGGTGCACCCCACGGTGAAGTACTAGGCCTGACAAAATCCTTTTCTAACAAGTCTTTCAACTGTTCTTTTAGTTCTTTCAACTCGGCGGGAGCCATATGATACAGAGGGATGGATATAGGTTGAGTAACTGGTAGAAAGTTGATGGAGAAATTGATCTCACGCTTTGAGGGATACTAGGAAGCTCGTCTGGGAACATATCTGGAAACTCACTAACTACTAGAATGGATTGAAGAGTCAGGGATTCTGCTTCCATATCCCGAACCCTAAAAATATGGTAAATACAACCTTTCGCTATCAACTTTCTTGCTCGAAGATAGGATATGAACCTACCTTTTGGTGTAGCTGCATTGCCTTTCTACTCTCATATTACCTCCCCTGGAAAGCAAAATCGGACAGTTCTGGTCCAACACTCTATAGTGGCATAACATGGTATCAGCCAATCCATACCCATAATTACATCGAAATCAATCATTTCTAGCTCCACTAAATATGCTAAGGTCTGGCAACCAACAATCTCTACTGTACAACTCCGATAAATTTTCTTTCCAACAATAAATTCACCGACGGGTGTAGACACTGAGAAAGGTCGCTAAAGTAATTATGGTGTTATACCGAACTTCCGGGCCACTAGTGGAGTAACATAAGACAAAGTGGAACCTGAATCTATTAGAGCATAAACTGAGTGAGAACAAACATCCAGCATACCTGTCACAACATCGGGTGACGACTCTGACTCCTGTCATCTCGGTAGTGCATATGTGCTACCCTGACCGCTGCCTGAACTAGATGCCCTTGATCTGCCTCGGCCTCTACCAGCTGGAGCTAAAGGCCTATGCCCTATAGAAGTTGCTGAAGCATATGAACCCTCTGAGGATCTATTCTGTTGGTCCCGATCGCCCTGCTGTCTAGTCAGACAATCCCTCATTATATGTCCCTCCTGTACACAAGAATAACAAGCGGTGGAACTGTACCTGCATCTCCCTGGATGTCGCTTATGACAGGTACTGCAATGTGATACAGCTGGTCCCATTTGATTTAGACCCCTCTGTTGCTGCGAGCCTGACGCTTTTGAACTTTTGTCGAGACCACGATGATCTGGTCTACTGCACTTTTGCTACTGAAATGGGGGCCTAGGTGGCCTACCTGATAAACGAGGCCTGAAAGTCTACCTGAAAGTCTGCAGGTCTAGCCCTCCGACATTGCTCCTAACCTACCCTATGAATCACGTACTAATGTTGTCTGAGTTCCTCTATGTTCTGAGCAAAGTCCTGAATCTGTGGGATATCCATATCCTCCCACAATGTGGCTATAATGCAAGATTCCACATATTCTGGTGCAAGTCCCATAATAAACCGGTGCACCCTGACTGGCATGGTATCAACAAATGTAGGAGCATATCTAGCTAGGGAATCAAATCTTAATGCATATTCTCTGACACTCATTCTGCCCTGCTCCAGATGTAGAAACTGCTATACTCTGTCCTTCCGGACCTCTTTGGGAAAGTAGTGGCCTATGAAATCTTCAGAGAAGCTAGGCCATGTAGGTGGAGTTGCATATCTACCCCGGGATCTTTCCCAACTCTCGTACCACAAAACTGCTACTTCTCGCAATCGAAACACTGCTAACTCAACTGATTTTGTGGATGAGGCATGCATGATCCTGAATATCCTCTATAGCCGGTCTATGAAGTTCTGGGGGTCCTCTCTTCAATCGGTTCCTGGAAACTGTGGAGCACTCAAAGCAAGGAACACGCGAACCTTCGAACTCCCGGGCCCCTTAGTGGGCTCGACAACATATGGTATTATTGGTTGAGGCTGACGCTGGGCAACCATCATCTGAACTAACATATAAATTACACTCCTAATCTCCTGATCCGATGGCATAGGGACGACTAGAGGTGGCATAGTATATCCGCTGCCCTGGAGGGCTCCTGGTGTGGTAGTGGGCGCTGTGGAGATCGAGGTGATGTCTTCTTATCGCCCTCAGATCGTGCGGACTCTGACTAGGGTCCCTAGCCAGTGCCCTCTCCTGCTGCGACATTTAGCTCCCGACCAGTCGTGGTCTGTCGTACGTCAAAAATTTCTCTGTAAAATAAGTAGAATAACGTAATCTTAGGGAGTTACCCTATACAACACAACTCTATAGCACGACTGTAGGAGAAATGAGGGTAACCACACTTATTATGCATCGTAGCCTCCTGTCTATAGAATGTAGTGTACAACATACCCGTAGACAAGACTCTATTCGACACAGCTTGCAAACTCCCTGGGATATGACCTGCTTTGATACCAAGTTTGTCACGCCCCACCTTGGGAGGCATGACCGGCACCTAGTGCCAACCTAGGACCTGGACTGACCTGGATAGGCCTAGGCACCTCTGGTGCTTGCCAGCAACTCAGAATCAAGAAAACAACGAGCTATATCTCGGCTGTATACATAGCCTCAGGCCGACAAGGCAATGCTATACTTGTAAAAGAAAACCACTAACCAAAAAATAAGATGATAAAATGGATCCTATGCGAGCCGAAGAGACCACCATGTTGTCTAGTTATAGCTGAATGAAAAATAAGTAATCATACTCACACTATGGCCGACAAGGCCACCAACTAACCAGCTACTCTAGGCCCCACACGAACACCATGCAAAACATAATATATATATATATATAGGCTCCACATGGCCAATAACTACTAACAACTGTGAAACTGTAGCCTGCAAGCCTCTATGAGTGGAATAATGATCGGGACAGGGCCTCGATCTACCCAAAAGTTATACAACAAAATAAAAAACCTTCTCTAACTATCAATTCTGGAGAAAAGGAGCTAACTGAACTATTGACTCTGACTGGTTTCTAGGAAGGTCCTGGGTTACGTCCAACCGCACCTGCAGGCAAGTAATACAACACTCCAAAGATGGGCATCTGTACAACATGTATCGAGCATGTAAGGCGGTAACGAAAGATGAATAAATCTAATAGAAGGACTGAAATTAATCAATAAGGAGAATCAAATTTTAACTTGAATAGCTTCACAATACGAAATATAACTAGCAACTATAAGCACAAACAAGAACCTAACTGGGCCCCTATAAGCCTGGAAGGTAATATCAACACAGAACAACCTACCTGAGCCCCCATAAGCCCTGACAAGTACAAACAATGCACACCTCTTATATCTGGACTACTAAAGGTTTGGAATCATAATGTAACTCAGGAGTACTCGTTCTCTGAAACTGTATCCGAGCCGTCTAGGCTCTTGTAATTGTATCCAGACGTCTGGGCTCCTATAACTGTATCTAAATGGGCTCCTGTAACTGTATTCGAGCCATCTGGGCTTCTGTAACCATATTCGAGCTGTCTGGGCTTCTATAACTGTATCTGAGCCGTCTGGGCTCCTATAACTATATTTGAGCCGTCTGATCTCCTGTAACTGTATCTGAGCTGTTTGGAATCCTGTAACTGTATCTGAGCTTTCTAGGCTCTTGTAACTGTATTTGAGCTGTCTAGGCTCCTGGAACTGTATCTGAGCTGTCTAGGCTCCTGAAACTGTATCTGAGCCATCTGGGTTCACGTAACTGGACCCCGAGCCTTGGCTCGGCTGAGGGTCATGATGCCACTACGACATAAAGGAGTCTAGAGGTGAATAGGCCTCAATACGGCCCTTACGACCTCAATTTGGTCCAGTAAAAAATCTTAATGCTCCTATGAGCATAGCCCCATAGGCAATAAACATTTAGCAATCCAAATGTCGTATGCAGAGACCAAGCTAACTAGGTTTAACTTTGATGAGGGTTACTATGTCATCATTGTTGTCTCAATTCTATTTGTAGAAGATAATCACAATAGGTTTACTCTCGAGTACTATAGATGAATAGGTCGTATTAACTCTACGACGAACGTAACTTGCCGAAAGGGATAGCCTTAACATACCTTATTCTATGATTTCTAGGTTCTCTAGCAATTCTAACCTGAAGTTGGTGATTTCACCAATTTGAAGCCCTCACACTGAGAAAACGAGGCTATTTTCAATACTAAATTCGGCAAACAATGATATCTTTCAATAATAATATCAACTATAATTCAACTCTATTTAAATTGGCCGAAAATCTAAAATTTCTCGAGAGTTTAGAAGGAAAAAATGCTTACCTATTGCCTGTGGCCATTTAGGACTCAATTTGGAGTAATTCAGACAACTTTTACTCGGCGAAGTTTTGGTATACCGAGTGAATTTTCAAGAAATAACTCTGTAGAGATGCTTTTCGTAGGCCTAGAACTCGTTACCTGAATTTAATTTGCGTTTGGACGGCCTTTGAAGGCATAATTTGATGAAAATTGAATGAAAGTTGCGTGCCTTCTCTGTTCTTGGTCGAGGTTTTATTTTGAAATGATTCAAATTTACTAAGGATGACTTTATATAGGCATAGGTGGTGGCAGGGGGTGGCACCCTGCGCTTCCCATCCCGCAGGCAGGGCTAGCACATCGCACATGCCCTCGCGGCCTGGCATCGCTTGACCTTGCTAAACCACTCGACGATGTCCTTGCTCGTCCTACCTCCGAGGCACTTCCCGCATGCATCAAGATTTTATTGCTCACCACAAGCCTACGCGCACGCACACTAGCCATTAACATCTTACGTGGTGTAATAAAAACCTTATAAATCAACATCCTATCTTCCTGTTCTTTTTCACCGTTGGTAATGAAACTATTTCTACTATATCTACTATAACTAATGTAGTCAATACAGGACATCCTTATTATCTTTATCCCTGGGATTAACTAGGGATGACTCTTGTGTATTATGTGTTTGATGGAAATGCATATGGAGGTTGGAGGGGAGCAGTGATCATCGCCTTTTCAGCCAAAGATAAACTCGGATTTTTTGATGGATCCTTAGATATTCCTACTTGCAATTCAGGCTTATAGGAGGCTTGGGCTCGATGTAATGACATGGTGTTATCATGAATGCTCAATTCTCTCTCCAAGGAGAGAGTTTAAAGTGTATTATACTCAAGCAGTGCGAAAGATATATGTAAAGACCTGGAAGAAAATTTTAGCCAGATAAATGGAGAAAAATTATTTCAACTTCAAAAGAAATTGAATTCTATAACTCAAGGTAATATAGGTATCTTGACTTATTTCACGAATATGAAAAGCTTGTGGAATGAATTAGATGCATTGAACACTTTTTCTGCTTGTGTGTGTGAATGTGAATGTCGTGCTAAAGTAAAAGGATACAAAGCACATCAAGATGAAAGATTATTATAGTTTTTAATGGGATTGAATGATATTTTATATAACACCTCAAAAGTCTCTAAGATTAGATCCTAGATAAAATAGAAAACCAGCAGAACCAGACAAAAATCCCACAGTATGAGTCATATCACGACTTGTGGGAAGTATCCATAAATCATGACTTGACCTGTGGGGAGCAATAGATGTTTCAGGTTTTTAGATACCATGAGACAAGAGAAGACTCATGGTAGAGTGGTACGGTTCATAGTATGGAATAGTGAGATAAGGTTCAGAGAAGTGTTCAGGATTTGTCAGACCGAGTCTTAGTATGACTCGTAGTGAGGTGGTACGAGCCGTAATAATCATCCTAGGTATGTGGATAGACCGAAACCCGATAACCTTTATTAAAAAACTAATGTTAAGATCAATTACTAAGTGTGAGAAGTGCATTGGATACAAATTAAATTCACAAGGAACCTCTAGCATAAAGTTGAGTTGAGAGCTTTCCTACCGATTTGAGCTTTCATGTAAGTTCTTACAAGGGTAAACTTTAAATGACCAAAGCTTCCAGTTTACAAAGTATTTTTGGGTGATCCAGCATATAAAATTTAATCCCTTTGAGTCTTATTTCCAATGCATCTGACCTTGCTTTAATTGGAGTTCAAAGTAAAAAGTTATGAACAGTTTAGTGAAGCACTATCAAGTTAGGTGGACAGACAAGCCCAGACACCAAGTGTCATGGTATGACTCGTGGTATCAAGATAAAATTCGTACCAAGGGTCTATGGTGAGAGTTATTTCAAGATTTTAAGTTAACCAGAAGTCACGAATTGCATACCACGACCCGTGGTATGTCACGATAAGTCGTGGTACGACCTGTGAAGGCTGGCAGGGCAGATTTTCAGCTCATTTTCATAAGGGAATCCTAGTAATTTTTTATGCTTCTAACTCCTAAACTATGTCATTTTGGGGTAAATTGGTAGGAGATTAAGGGGAGTTACTTGATTCTTCTCCCTATTTTCTCACTTAGCCTCTTAAGAACAGTATGTAAAAGTGTAGGAACTCTCCCAAGCAAGAAAAAGAGTTCTTTCTACAACTTCAGAAATTATAGCTTCTTCTTAGGGTTTTTCTTCTATAGGTATGTGGGACATCAACATGGGTTTCCTTTCTCCATTGTGTCCTAAGATTTTCAATAAACCCTAGCTTTGAAGTTTTCTAGAAATCATGACCTATGGTTTTCTTCTAATTGATGAATTTCTCTATATTCTCAATATTTTAAAGATTCCATGACTATTATTATTCGAAATTCATGTCTTGATTTTATTTCTACAGTATGCTTTCCTAGCCCTGATCTTTAGCATTGATTTTGCGAATAAAACTTGCATGATTTAGAATCTCGTCAGAGATGTTGTATTATCATGATTCTATCACTTAAGTATGAAATTTAGAATAAATGCTTTAAATAAAATTCAATATTTTCAGATTATAAGTATGCTCAGTATCTTCAAAAATATCACTTATCAGTTATCAGTATTTAGCTTATTAGTATTTCAACTATCAGTTTATCAGGTCATTTAAACTCTTAGACCACTTCTAGATAAATAGTTATGAATTAGTCTTAGGACACCAATTTTGAGCTAATTAATACTCTCTCTGTGTGTGTATGTGTATATATATATATGTGTGTGTGTTATTTCTTCAGTTGGAAGTAGCACTTAGCAGCAAGCGCGCTGGGGTTCCAGCGTACCTAGGTTCTCAGAACTACATGGCACCTAGTTTTAGCTTGAATGAGTTTTTCAGTTAGTGATCACACAATCCAGTCACTATATCCTAGTAAGGTACAGTGGGCTTTATGAATGGGGAGTAAACATCGAACTTCATATTTAGCTCACGTGGTTACATGTCGGTTAACAGGTACTCCCATAGTACATTATAGTCACGGTCCTTAGTCTAGTCTAGTCTTTAAAATTTTAGGATATGTATATGACCTTAAATCAGTTTATCATGCCTTACAACAGTTTTAGATTTTCAGACTATTTTCAGTACTTATGAATTTAGATAGGGTCATTGCATGTCATTTTAGTATTGTTCATAAATTTAATCAGCATGTTTATATTTTTATTTCACATCTCACATACTTAGTATATTCAAAGTACTAACCGCATAACTTCTATGCTATATTATTTTATGATATAGGCTCAGGTACCCAGCCTCAGCATTGCAGCTAGACTCTCGCTGGCGACATCCAGCAACTGTTAGTGGTGAGTCCTTATCCTTCGAGGACCAAAGTACTTTCTTCTTTCAGTTTAAATGTCATTTTTTGTTTTTCAGAATTTGGGGTTAGCTGGGGACTTGTATCGGTAACTCATCAGTTAGTAGAGGCTTTTAGAGTATAATAGACCCAACTTTATAATTTTCAGTGTTGTTTAGACTTTAATATGTATTTATGGAATGTTCTACAATTAAGTTAGCTTCCGCTCAGTCTATTTCTAAATTAGATCTTAGTAGTATTATGCTATGCCATGAGTTAGCTTAGGGTCACTTGTGGCCCTGGGCACTATATCTCATCCAGGGTGTAGATTCGAGTCGTGACATTTTCATAAGGGTCAGGAGCAATATTCTCTTGTCTTCTCCTTTACCTTCTATAGGACAGGCTTACTCACTTGTAATACAGGATGAAAAGCAAAGGGAGATACATGGTACACCAGTATACCTTGGAGAATTTATATCCTTTACTACAACCAGTGAGCCAACAAATAGAAAGATCAATGCATATAAGGGACAAAGAACAAGTTATGACCCCAATAAAAATGATTTTTACTTGTGGTTACTGTAACAAACCAGGTCATAGTGTGGATAAATGTTATAGGATTCATGGGTTTCCTTCTGATTTTAAATTTGCTAAATAGGGAAGATTTCAGGGAAACACTCAAGTAAACAATGTCTTTGAATTAAGTGAAAAGTAAAAAAAGGTTCTATTCTTTGATCCAGTAAATGTAGGACAATTACTAAAGCTTCTTCAGCATCTCAAGACTGCCCAACAGAATGAAAGTAATCATGAGGCTTATGCAGACATGAATTTTGCTGGTATAACTTGATTTTTCAACTCTTATACATGTTTTGTTAACGTTGAGAGTAACTATTGAATTTTAGATTGTGGAGTAACTCAATATGTGTCTCACAATAAATATCTTATTTCATATTTTGAAACCCTGTCGAAACCTCTTATGGTCGATCTTTCCAATTTCTATAGAGTAAAAGTAACACATTCAGGGACAGTTTCTATTTTACCAAATATGGTACTGCATAATGTGTTATATATACCATCTTTTAAGTTCAATCTATTGTCTGTACAGAAACTATATAGATACTCCTCATTCTTATTACATCTTGCAGAGACCTTTGGAGATTGGTTGAGAACAAGGAGGATTCGACATACTAAAATCAAGCCAGTCAGCAAATCTAGTCAAGCAAAGTTCTAGATTTGGTTCAATTTTTAATTCCGGTATAATCAACCAACATTTCAATTCTAGTTTAGTTTTTATTTCTCGTCTTGTTTTCTTTAATTCAAATGTGAAAGAACAGTTATGGCACTATAGAATAGTCCATATGCCTTTGAGTAATATGAAGAATATTTATTTTAATTCTATTTCTTCTTCTCAAAAGTCTTTTGTTCCTTGTGTTATTTGTCCTATGGCAAGATCTCCTAATGCCTTTGAATTAGGGAGTGGAAATATTCAATCAGACTAGTTTACTTCACAGGAGATTCAACATCAAACTTCTTATGTTTCCACTCCACTACAAAATGGGATAGTGGACTAGAACATCTAGGGCACTTTTATATCAATCACATTTGCCTATTAAATATTGGAGGGATGTCTCCTAGCTGCAACTTATTTGATCAATAAATTTTCCTCTAGAGATTTATACAATAAGACACCTTTTGAGATTCTTTTCAAAACTAAAACAAACTATTCTAGTCTCAAATGTTTTGGATGTTTATATTTTTCTTCCACTTTACCCACCTATAGAATCAAATTTAATCCATGGGTTGTCCCTTGTGTTTTTTGGGGATATCCACATGGTAAAAAAAAGGGCATGAGATTTTAAATCTTGATATCTTGAAAGTTTTTGTTTCAAGAGATGTGGTATTTCATGTAGAATATTTTTTTTGCCTCTGTTGAGCCTAGTCATTTTTATTTCCCTAATGCAAGAAAAAAGCTCATCTATATGACTTTCCTGATTCTTTAGAAATTGGTAATGCACCAACTACACCAAATGCAAATACTTTTTCTAACATTAATCTCCCTGATCATAGTCCCTACATGGATATACCTAATGCTTCAGAAAATTTGGGTGATGTAGCTCCACTTGATCTTACCTCTTATATTTCATCCCCAAATCCCAACTCAGGAATAAGACTAAATAGTTTTGGAAAAGTTCCTGTCCTACTTGTTCCTAATACTTCTTCTCTTCCCAATAACCTGCTTAGAATTTCTATTAGAGCACACAAGATTCCTACCTATTTGGTAGGTTATATCTGCAACTATGTGCACCTCACTAGCCTCAGCACAAACTATTTTCTCAATCCTATTACCACAATTTCTTTCCCCATTAACAATTTGTCCTCTACAAATCAAAAGATGTTCTATTCACTGTCCAATATGCAAAAGCCTGTCAGTTATAATCACGCTTCTTCACATCTAGGTTGGAAAGAGGCTATGGATAGAGAACTTCAGGCACCGAGTTAAACCAAACATGGGAAGTTATTGAACTTCCCCTTGGTAAGAAGACTTTACCTTATAAGTGGATATACAAGGTGAAGCAACCCAGTGATGGAAGCATAAAAAGACTAAAGGCTAGGTTGGTCATTAGAGATGACATTCATGAGAGTAGGCATTGACTTAGATGAAACATTTTCACCGTAGTTAAAATGACTATCATCAGATGTCTTTTGGCTACAACTGTCAAAAAAGGCTGGAAACTTTATCAATTAGATGTGAATAATGCTTTCTTATATGGAGACCTTAATGAAGAGGTTTATATGAAGTTCCCAGTTGGTCTCAATCCACCCTCACCGTCTCATGTCTGTAGACTTAAGAAGTCTATTTATGGACTTCGTCAAACTTTCAGACAATGGTACTCAAAATTAACAGTCGTTCTCAATTTTAAGGGGGTTTACTCATTCACTTAATGACTACTCACATTTATAAAGAAATCAGATTTAAATATTTTCATTCTTGTGGTCTATGTGGATGATATTATATTAACAGGTAAAGTTAACGTGGAGTTACATTCATTGAAGTTATTTCTCCATGAAGAATTCAGAATAAAAGATTTAGGGACCTTACATTTTTTCTTGGGAATTGAGGTAATGAGGGAACCTCAAGGTCTGATCCTTTTTCAGCAATAGTTTACGCTTCATTTGTTGAAAGAATTTGATGTTATGCACTTGTCTCCCGTCTATTCTCCTTTGGACCCAACATGTAAGCTACCAGTCAATGAAGGGAATCTTATTCTCGATCCAACTTTGTATCGAGATTTGCTTGGAAAACTTTACTATATGTCTCATACGAGGTCAGATCTTGCTTTTAGTGTACAAAATTTAAGCCAGTGTATGAAAGACCCTCGATAGCCTCATCTTACTGCGACACTCCATGTCCTTTGATATTTGTCCTAAGGACCTTAGTCTGAGACTTTCCTTCAATGCTTCTTCATTTTAGGCTGCTGGCTTTTTGTAACTCTGATTAGGAAATCTATCCAAATTCAAGAAAATCCATTAAAGGATTCTTTATTTCACTTGGTGTTTCTTCAATTTCTTGATAATCAAAGAAGCAAACTTCAATATCTCTTAGCTCTATAGAGGCAAAATATCGTTAATGAGAAGGGTAGTAGTTGAACCTACTTGGCTAGTTCGCCTCTTCCAGGACCTATCTATTTCGATTTCATTACTTGTTCCTCTCCATTCCAATAGTCAAGAAGAAATACACATTGCGAGAAACCCTATATATTATGAGAAGAGAAGTATGTTGAAATTGATTGCCACTTTATTCGACAGAAATTCCTCGATGGCCTTATCTCCCTCACTTTTGTTCGATCTTCCTCACAACTGGATGATTTGTTCACCAAATTACTCATAGGACCTCTTTATCATAATATTTTGGACAATTTAGGTGTCCTTCCCTCCCCTCCACCTCGAGAAGGGTGTTGATTTCTATTTGTTCCACTGTTGTTTCTATTCTAGTTGATAGAAAAGGAAAGAATGAAGTGATGAAATTGTTGAGAATGATGGGCCGGTGATAAATTACTGAAGTTTATTTGGGCTTATTTTTATTGTGTATTACACATTGGGCCAATCCACACTTTCATCTTATCCGTCCCAAATTTGCAGATAATACACATTATCCATATCATCATAAATATATTATATTGTACTAAACATAGGATTCTTCCATATTTGTATATATTCTTTAGTAGTATATTATTTGTGTTATATCAAATATAAGATACTTAGTCAATTAATGAGTATTAGACTCCTATTAGGTTCGTTTTACTTTTTACTTGTATAAATAGGGACTTTGTACAAGGTATGGGATCAACCAAAATAGGGAAAAAATATTTTTCACATCTTTTTCTCTTTAATTTCTACAGTTTCTATGACTATGAAAGTGTACTTTGTATTAAACATGTACTTTCTCCATTTCTATTTATTTATCTTATTTTTTCTAACTATGAATCAAGTCAAAATCTAACAAATAAATTAAAATAAAGAGAATATATGATATAGTATTTTATGTATAAAGAAGCCTTCTCCGTACCAGTTTTGCTCTCAGTATTTTATTCAGTTTCATGTC
>JACEIK010002922.1:144209-178431 GCA_018107945.1 Datura stramonium
AATTATTAGGGTTAAATTAATTACCCTAATGGTCTTTAAAGAACCCTATATAGATAGGCCCGAATTTTCTAAATCTCCCACTCACACATAGTGGGAGTGTTTTTCTTATCTGAGAAACACATTCTCTTCTCGTCTCCACAATCATTCATACAGGAAAGTAGACCTTGCGCGCAACATACTGTGAGAGCTCAGTGTTATACATCTGTTAGGAGTATATAACCTCTTGTTAAGTACAAACCTAAAAGTAGATCATAAAGTATGCAGTACTCCAGATCATATGAATCACATTTGATATAATCTCATATATCATCATTTCTTTTGTTCACAATCATACTAATAAACTATAATTGATGCACCAGTGAACATAAATCAATGACATTTATTAATGATCTTCCTCTTCTGAGGATTTCCTTAACATTAGTTTAACTATTTTTCCAGACATGCTCCTCCAAATTGAATCTATGTTCATGGTCTTTTGGAAACACACTAAGATAACTACATCAATCTAAGTCTCAAGTATCTGATTAGAGTCACTAAGGACACATATCTTGAGCCATCATAAAGGCTCTGGGTGTCACACATTAACAAGTTGAGAATGGACATATGTTTAATTCAATTGGCCGATATTAGCATACATGGCATGAAACACGTGTTGCAGTATTTTCTCCTTTCCCACGGAGATTATGTCTTTGTCTTATTTAGAATATTGTATAGATGATATTTATACACCAAAAGTGTCTAAGTTTGAGTTCCTTGATCTACAATCACTAACATCTGGCTCACTAAGTAGACTAGGTGAATATTTTTCACCTTAACAACCTTATGTCATTATTTTTGTGACTTTCTTGATTTTAAGCTTATAGCTCTCAAATTATCCATTTGATGATTTTGCTTAAAATCCAATCTCATGTCCACTATCACTAAGATAAGGAGGCAGTTACCTATGTGAGAAGGTCAACCTCTTGTCAACTCTACAAACTTATCATAAATAAATGAATAAAAAAAGCAAAAAATATTCAAATATTAAAATATGTATGTATGTAAATCAACTTTATTGATAATTAAACAATATCTACCTTATGAACATGGGAAAATAAATGACAAAATAAAGTATCTTAGAATCAACGCAAGCCTTGAGACCCCGTGTGTCTCACAAATGCATCTCTATACAAAAGCTTGGTCAATAGATCTGCTAATATATCCTTTGTAGACACATATTTCATGTTCACTACCTTGCATCTAACCATATCTCTCACATAGTTATACTTTATATCTGTGTGTTTGGTTTTACAATGAAACTTAGGGTTCTTGGTAGAAGATATTGCAATCTCATTGTCACAGTAGACTAACGCTAGTCCAACATTTTTTGTGATATCCAATATGTGTTTCAAGAACTTTTTAAACCAAACAACTTCTTGTATTGTTGATGCAAGATCCACATATTCAATTCCATCATAGATAGTGATGTACATAATTATTTCTTACTACTCCATGATATGGCGTCATCACTGAGTAATAAAATATATCTTATTATACACTTTCTCTCGTCTATATCTCCTCTAGGATCAACATCAGTGTATCCAACTAATTACAGATCTTTGTCACCTTGTTAACAAAGTGCATAATCAGTAGTTCCCTTTAGATATCTCATGATTTTCTTTACTGCTTGCCAATGTGCTAAGCCTGGGCCGGCTTGATATCTACTGACCAAGCTAACTGCTTGAAAGATATCAGGTCTGATACACCATAACATACATTAGACTTCCGACTGTGCTCCTATAAGAAACTTGACTCATTATCTCCTTCTCTTTAGGAGTTTTAGGAAACATTTGACTACTCAAGGATTGGCCTTTATGGATATGAGTATCAATAGGGCCACTATTTTGCATATTGAATTGTTCAAGAACTTTTCTAGTGTAATTCTCTTGGGAGAGATACAATAGTTTCTTTGGACAATCTCTTGAAATCTTAACCCAAGAATATATATAGATTTACCCATATATTTCATCTCAAATTGGGATGACAACCATGACTTAATCTCAGTTGTGAACTCTTTATCATTTTTAGCTATAAGTATGTCATTTACATACAATGTTAAAATTAAAAGTTTGTTTCTTGATCTTTTGGTATGAACACAATTTTCTTCATCCATTATGGTAAAATCATTGGATATGACAATATTATGAAAGCGCATATAGCACTGCCTTGAAGATTACTTGAGGCCATAAATAGACTTTAGAAGTCTACAAACCTTTTATTCGTGACCATTTTTAATGAAACATTCAAGTTGTTATATATAAATTTCTCCATCTAATTCTCCATTGAGAAAGGCAGTCTTTACATCCATCTGATGTAATTCAAGATCCAAGCATGCAACTATAGATAGAACCAAGCGAACAGAGGTAAACCGTATAGTAGGCGAAAAAATCTCTTTATAGTGTATTCCTTTCTGCTGTGTGTACCCTTTCTCTCCTAGTTGAGCTTTATATCTCTCAACTGTGCCATCATCCTTAAGCTTAATTTTGAGAACGTATTTTCTCCGGTACTACAGGCTGATGCTGAGCAGCCATTATCTGAGCCAACATACATACTGCACTCCTGACATCCTGGTCTGGAGGTGTAGAAGCAACTGAAAGTGGTGTCGGTGCTTCTGTTGCCCTAGGAGGTTCCTGGTGCCTTGGAGAGTGCTGGGGAGATCAAGAAGATGTCTCCCTTTCGCCCTCATGTCGGGCTGTCTCCAACTGTTCCACCTTGCTAGTGCCCTCCCCCGCTGTTGTGTCCAGCTCTCGACTGGCTGCAGTCAGTCTCGTATCAAACATCTCTCTAGACAGACATAACATCGTAAGCTTAGGGGCTTAACCCTATACAACTCAACTCTATAGAACAATTTGAGAAAAAATAAGGGTAACCATACTATCATGCCTTGTATCTTTGTCACGACCCGAGTCTGCACCCTGACTGACACATGATACTTGGTTCCACAAGTGATCCCAAGCTAACTCATGGTCTATCATTATACTGGTAACTGAGTAAACATAAGCAGAAGCTTTATAAAAATAATTATGTAATTAATACTAATGAGAGAGTAACCATGCAACTGAGTCTAAAAGCCACTACTAACTGATGAGTTGCTGGGACTGAGAATTTGTGAAGTCTGGCTGAAAAGAAGCTAACTGAAAAGCAAATAACGTCCTCAAAAGATGAGAACTCATAAAACAGACTGTTGCTACTGGAATCGTCGAAAGGAACTACTGATGATGTTGGGACTGAGAATTTATGTCTGTATTATAATACGATACATCATAGAAAGTATGCATCAGTACTTTGAATATACTGAGTAAGTGAGATATACAATAAGCATGGAAAATAAATAATTGAACTGAAATAACATGAAATGACCAACTGATATTGAATACTGATAAAACTGAACTATAACTGATATGGTCAATAATAACCATGACTGATGGTCATAAACATGTACTAGAACTGAGTGACTGAACTAAGCTAAATTGAACTGTACTGAGCTGAACTGAAACTGTACTGACAAGTTGGAGAGTCTATAACTGACATATAAAACGTGAGCTAAACGTGGAGTCCGATGTTTACACCCCATCGGAGAAAGCCCATTGTACCTTGCCAAGGTATAGTGGCTCGTTGGGTGATCACAAATTGGGGCCCGTTTGGCCAATATTAGTCATGCCCCACCTTGGGAGGCATGACTGACACCAAATGCCACACTGGGATCTGAACTAACTTGGATGGGCTTATGCGTTTTTGGTACATGCCCGCAACTCAAATCAAGAAATGATGAGCTATATCTCGGCTATAAACATAGCGTTAGGCCGATAAGGCCACATAGCCACCTGTAAAAGAAAACAGCTAACCAATAACAAGGCAATAAAGGGATCCTATGCGGCCAAAAAGACCAACATGTTGTCTAGTTATAACAGAATGAAAAGAGGCAGTCATAATTATGCTATAGCCGACAAGGTTGCTAACAAACTTGCTAAACTAGACCCACATGACCAACACGTAAGAGATAAAATACATAGGCCTCACACGGCCAACAACTGAGAAATTGTAGTCTGTAAGCCTCTATGAGTGGAATAGTGGTCGGGACAGGGCCCCGACCTACCCAAAAACTGATCAACAAAAAAACCTTTCTAACTTTCAACTCCGGAGAAAAGGACCTTACTGAACTGCTAGCTCAGGCTGATTGCTAGGATGGTCCCGAACCACATCTATCCACACCTACAGGCAAGTAATGCAGTGCCCAAAGGATGGGCTTCAGTACAATATGTACCGAATATGTAAGGTAGTAATGAAAATGACTTAATAAAATTGATGAAAGAACTGAAAGTAAACAAGAGAAAGAATAAGAGCTATAACCTGAATAGACTTGCAATCTACATCATAACTAATAAGTGAATATACAAACAAGAACCTAAACGGGCCCCCATAAGCCTGGAAGGTGCAAGCAACACAAAATAACCTACCTGGGCCCCCATAAGTCCTGAAAAGCACCAATCAATCTATATACCCCTATAGGTACCCCTGAGGCTCCATAAGTGACTACAACAGCATCTCAGGCAAAATAGGCCCTCGTGAGGGTCAGAAATATGATCTTTGACATAGAAGGAGTTCATAGGAAACTCCGTTGTGGCCTCGAAGGCTTTACTTTAGTCTCTTCAATCTCTCAATAGCTCCGTAAGCAACTCAATAGCTTGTGAGCCATTCAATAGCTTTGAAAGCAGTGTTATAGTGTCGTAAATGATGGCAACATCATGGCTCCATAAGAAACTCAATAGCTCCATAAGCCTAAGCAGCATCATAGCCCCGTAGGCAGTCTATAGCTCCCTGAGCAGATCGTACGATCAGTAGTCCCTTAGCTATTACAATGAGAGGTCGTACGAAATGAGTTAACCCCTATCAGGGATGCAATACTACAACCTCAAGTCTAATCGTATCGACTAACTATAACATTCGAGTTCAGAAGTTACTACAACGATAGTAGTCATATCAATGTTACGACAGGAATAACTTGCCGAAGAAATAGCCTTAACATACCTTAATCGATGATTTCTCTACACTCGAACAATTCCAACCTGAAGTCAATAATTCCACCAATTTGCAGCACTCACGCTGAGAAAATAAGGCTATTTCAATACTAACAATCAACAAATAGCAATATCTTTCAATAGGATTGACTATAACTTTAACTTTGATTAATTTAGCCGAAAACTTGCCAATTCCTGAGAATTTAGAAGGTAGAATTGCTTACATATTGCCTGTTTCCATTTAGGACTCAATTTAAAGTAATTTCGTCAACCTTTACTCGGCTGGGTTCCGGTACATCGAGTGAATTTTTAAGAAATAACTCCATAGAGATGCTTCTCTTAGGCCTAGAACTCATTATCCAAGGTGAATTTGCATTTGGACAGAGTTTAGCTAAGTAATTCAGCAAAAAATAGAAGAAAGATAGAGAGGACCTTCGCGGAGTTGCGTTCTGATCTTGGAAATTATAACTAATGAATTGAACTTGACTTTTATATATACATATAGGGTGGTGGGGGTCAATCACGCCACACGGGCTATCGCGCCATAGGGTTTCCACATCGCGCTGCCCACTACACCGAGTGGCATCGCGCAGTCCATTACGCAGTAGGGCTGCCGCATCACGCAGGCCCTCGCAGCCTGGCCTCGCAAGGCCCTGCTAGCCCACTCGATGATTTCCTCACTCATCCTACTGTCGAGACTTCTCCCGCATGCGCCATGCTCCCATTGCTCACCGCAAGCCCCCGCGTATACATACTAGCCACTAACATCTTATGGGTGTAACATCATCCCCCCCCCCTCTTAGGAAAATTCATCCTCGAATGTAATCTTTAGGATTAAAAGACTCAACTCTTTTAACTACTACTATAAAACTTTCAATAGAGTCTCCTCTGTAATATGGACTATCCGGAAACCTAAAACGCAGAAAAGTCCAACATAGGCATGTAACAAGACACTTAAACAACTACTCCACAACATAGAAGTGAAAAACTGAACAGTACTAATAATATAAGCAACAAGTTAACATATGAAGAACAATCTTACCACAACTGTCAGGTCTGGAATAAGTGAGGATATCTAGCCCTCATGTCGTCCTCGGCTTCCCAAGTCATCTCTTCTACATTTTTATTTCTTCGCAATACTTTAACGGAGGCTACATCTTTAGTCCTCAATCTACGAACCTGTCGATCTAATATAGCAACTGGAGTCTCTTCGTAGGATAATTCTTCAGTAACTTGAACATCTTCAACTAGAACAACCCGAGATAGGTCTCCTATACACTTCCATAACATTGACACGTGAAAGACTGGATGAACAGATTCTAGCCCTAAAGGCAATTCTAACTCGTACACCACTCGACCTATCCTTCAAAGGATTCGATACGGGCTAATGAACCTAGGGTTAAGCTTGCCCGTCTTGCCAAATATCATCATGCCCTTTATAGGAGAAACTTCGAGAAATACCTAATCATCAACATTAAACTCCAAGTCTCTACGCCGGACATCGGAATAGGACTTTTGACGACGTTGGGCTGTCAGCAAGCATTCTCTGATAAGTTTCATTTTTTCTTCTGACTAATGGATCATATCAGGTCCCATCAACCCTGCCTCTCCTACTTCAAACCATCCTATGGGGGACCTGTATTTCCGCCCATATAAATCCTCATAAGGCGCCATATGAATAGCAGAATGATAACTGTTATTGTATGAAAATTCAATAAGGGGTATATGCTCGTACCAACTTCCTCCAAAGTCTAGCACACACTCCCGTAACATGTCCTCGAGCGTCTGAATTGTGCGCTCTTCCTTACCGTCTGTCTGGGGATGAAAAGATGTACTCAGATTAACCTGTGTCCCCAAACCTTTCTGAAATGATTGCAAAAATCTAGCTATGAATTGTGCCCCTCTGTCAGAAATAATAGATGCTGGGACACCATGCTGTCAGACTATTTCCTTAATAAATAACTCGGTATAATCTTCAACTGACAATGTAGTTCGGACTGGCAAGAAGTGGGCTGATTTCGTCAACCTGTCAACAATCACCCAAATAGAGTCAAATTTGCACCTGGTGAGGGGTAATCTTGTCACAAAGTCCATATTAACTGCCTCCCATTTCCACATAGGTACGACTATCTCCTGTGTCAGTCCACCAGGTTTCTGATGTTCAGCTTTTACCTGCTGGCAATTGGGACACTGTGCGACAAACTCAGCTATGCCTTTCTTTATTCCAAGACACCAGTATATCTCCTTATATCATGGTACATCTTCATCTAACCTTGATGAAGAGAGTAGTGAGAATAATGTACTTCTACCATGATCTGCTGGCGAAGCCTGCTACATCTTGGACGCTGAGTCGACCTCCAGACCTCAAAACCCCGTCTTTTGTTAACTCAAAGGATGATATTTCACCCTGTTGAACCTTGTCTTTGAGCTGTACTAAACTAGGGTCCTCATACTGTCTCTCCTTTATCTCTCCAACCAAAGATGATACTATTGTATTCTGCATCACAACCCCATTATCCTTTAAATCCACTATTCGGACTACTAAACTGGCTAATCGGTGCATCTTTCGAGCCATTTCTCACTGTTCTGGCCTCAAATATGCTAAACTGCCCATGGATATGTGGCTAAGGGAATCGACTACAATATTAGCTTTCCCCATGTGATACAGAATGTTCACATCGTGGTCTTTCAACAATTCTAGTCAACAACGCTGCCGCATATTCAAGTCTTTCTGCATAAAGATATACTGGAGGCTTTTATGATCAGTAAAAATATCCACGTGCACGCCATACAAATAATTCCTCCATATTTTTAAAGCATGAACCACTGCAGCTTATTCTAAATCATGTGTAGGGAAGTTCTTTTCATGTTTCCTTAGTTGCCTCGAGGCATAAGCAATCACCTTACCGTGTTGCATCAGAACACACCCTAATCCAATGCCTGATGCGTCACAGTATACAACATAACCCTCTGAACCTTTCGGTAAGGCTAACATTGGTGCAGATGTTAATCTATTTTTCAACTCCTGAAAACTCTACTCACAGGCCTCGACCCAATGGAACTTTGCTGCTTTTCTGAGTCAATTTGGTCAAAGGCGCTAATAGGGTAGAAAATCCATCCACAAACCTTCTGTAATACCCAGCTAGCCCCAGGAAACTACGAACCTCAGTTGGAGTGGTAGGTCTAGGCCATGTCTTTACTGCCTCAATTTTATGTGAGTCAACCTCGATACCAGCATCTGATACAATGTGGCCTAAGAAAGCTACAGAATTCAGCTAGAGCTCACATTTGGAGAACTTCGCATATAACTAACGATCTCTAAGGATCTGGAGTATTGTTCACAAATGATCTCTGTGTTCAGCTTTTAAGCGGGAATACACCAGAATATCATCAATGAACACTGTCACAAACAGATCTACATATGGCCTGAAGATACTGTTCATCAGATCCATGAACACTGCAGGTGCATTCGTCAACCCAAAGGACATGACTAAGAATTTAAAATGTCCATATTTGGTCCTGAAATATGTTTTTGGGATATCTTTTTCCCGAACTCGTACCTAGTGGTACCCGAATCTTAAATTAATTTTGGAAAAATATTTTGCCCCTTGCAGTTGATTGAACAAATCATCTATCCTTGGAAGAGGGTATTTCTTCTTAATGGTAACTTTATTCAACTGCCGATAATCTATACACATGCGTAGGGAGCCATCTTTCTTTCTCACAAACAGAACTGGCGTACCCCATGGTGAAGTATTGGGCCTAATAAAACCCTTATCTAACAAGTCTTTCAACTGTTCTTTCAACTCTTTCAGCTCAGTGGGAGCCATTCGATATGGGGGGATGGATATAGGTTATGTACCTGGTAGCAAGTCGATATAAAAATTGATCTCACGCTCTAGGGGAACACCCGGGAGCTCATCTGAGGAAACATCTGGAAACTCATTAACTACCGGGATGGACTGAAGAGTCGAGGATTCTTCTTGCATATTCTGAACCCTAATCAAATACAGCCCTTCGCTATCAGCTTTCTCGCCCAAAGATAGGATATGAACCTACCTTTTGGCATAGCTGCATTGCCTCTCCATTCTTGCACTACCTCCCCTAGAAAGTGAAATTAGACGGTTCTGGTCAAACACTCCACATTGGCATAACATGGTGCCAGCCAATCCATACCCATGATTACATCAAAATCAATAATTTCTAGCTCCACTAAATCTTCTAAGGTCTGACGACCGACAATCTCTACTGTACAACCTCGGTAGATTCTCTTAGCAACTATAGACTCACCGATGGGTGTAGACACTGAGAAAGGTCGCTGAAGCAATTATGTTATTATACCAAACTTCCGAGCTACTAATGGAGTAACATAGGACAAAGTGGAACCTGGGTCTATTAAAGCATAAACTGGGTGAGAGAAAATATCTAGCATACCTGTCACAACATTTGGCGACGATTCTGACTCCTGTCGCCCTGGTAAGGAATAAGTGTGATATGGACCATTGCCCGAACTAGATACCCCTAATCTGCCTCTGCCTCTTCCTAATGGAGCTGGGGGCCTATGCCCTGCCGAGGGTGCTGGAGCATGTGATCCTGCTGAGGACCTATTTTGCTGGTCCCGGTCACCCTGATCTCTGTTCGGACAATCCCTCATCATATGTCCCTCTTTCCACAAGCATAACACGCAGTGGAACCATATCAACACCTCCCAAAATGTTGTTGACTGCAAATCCTACAACGCAGTATAGCGGGCTTCCTCTGATCAAAACCTCTTTGCTGTTGCGAGCCTGGTGCTCGTGAACTATCTCCCGGGGTTGACTGTCCACGATGATCTGACCTACTTCCCTTCTACTATGGAGGTAAAGGTCTAGGTGGCCTGCCTAGTAATCGAGGTTTGAGCCCCCCTGAAACTCTACCTGTAAATCAGCGGGCCTAGCCCTCTGGTGCTTCTCCCGACTCACCCTCTCAACCTCATAATGGCGTTGCCTGATTCCTTCTATGTTTTAAACAAAATCCTGAATACACGTAATATCCATATCTTCACACAGTGTTGTAGTAATATAAGCCTCCACATACTCCGTAGCAAGACCCATAATGAACTGGTGTACCCTAGATGCCATTGTATTAACAAAAGCTGGCGCATACCTTGACAAGGAGTCAAACCTCAACGAGTACTCCCAAACGCTCATGTTGCCCTGCTCCAGATGTAAAAACTTATCCACCCGGGCCTATCAGATCTCCCTGGGCAAGTAATGATCTAGGAAGGCTTCTGAAAAACTAGGCCAAGTAGGTGGGGGTACATCTCCACCCTGGACCTCTCCCAACTCTCGTACCATAGAACTACTATATCTCATAGACGGAACACTTCCAACTCAACTAACTCTTTGTACGAGGCATGCATCACCCTGAATATTTACTGCAATTGGTCTAACAAATCTTGAGGATCCTCTCTGCGGTTTGTCCCCGTAAACTACGGAGGACTCGAGGCAAGAAACTCTCCGACCCTTGAACTTTTGGGCGCCTCAGTGGCTTCAACAACAACTGGTGCCACTGCTAACGCTGGGCTGCCAACATCTGAGCCAACATGTAAACAACGCTGCTAACCTCTTGATCTGATGATACAGGGATGACTGGGGGTGGTACTGGTATATCTGCTGTCCTAGAGGGCTCCTGGTGTGGCTGAGAATGCTAGGGAGACCGGGATGAAGTCTCCCTATCGCCCACAGATCGGGCCGGCTCTAACTGGGCCCCCCTGCTAGTGCCCTCTCCTACCGCAACATCCAGCTCCCGACCAGTCGTGGTCCATCGTGCATCATACATTTTCTCTGTAAATAAGAAGAATGACATAAGCCTAGGAATTTAACCCTATACAACATAGCTCTATAGCATGACCTAAGAAGAAAGGAGGGTAACCACGCTGTTATGCCTCACAACCTCCTGCCTATGGAATGTGGTGCACAACACACCCATAGACAAGACTCTACTAGACACGGCTTGCTGAATCCCTTGGATACGAGTTGCTCTGATATTAAGTTTTTGACGCCCCACCTTGGGAGGCATGACTGGCACCTAATGCCATACTGGGATGTGAACTGACTTGGCTGGGCTTATGCACTTCTGGTGCATTCCTGCAACTCAAATCAAGAAACCAATGAGATATATCTCATCTCTAAACACAGCCTCGAGACGATAAGGCCACATAGCCACCTATAAAAGAAAATAACTAACAACAATGAGGCAATAAAGGGATCCTATGCGGCCCAACAAGACCACCATGTTTTCTAGTTATAAAAGAATGAAAACAAGTAGTCATAATCATGCTATAGCCGACAAGGCTACTAACTAACTAGCTAAACTAGGCCCCATACGGACAACACGTAAAAAATAACATACATAGGCCCCACACAGCCAACAACAACCAACAATTGAGAAACTGTAGTCTACAAGCCTCTACTAGTGGAATAGTGGTCGGGACAGGGCCCCGACCTACTCAAAAGCTGATCAACAAAAAAAACAAACCCTTCTAACTATCAACTCCGGAGAAAAGAAGCTGACTGAACTGCTAACTCCGGTTGACCGCTAGGATAGTCCCGAACCACGTTTATCCGCACCTGCAGGCAAGTGATGCAGCACCTAAAAGATGGGCGTCAGTACAATATGTACCAAATATGTAAGACAGTAATGAAAATGACTGAATAAAACTGATGAAAGAACTAAAAGCAAACAATAGAAAGGATAAGAGTTATAACCTGAATAGCCTTGCAATCTGCATCATAACTAATGAGTGAATATACAAACAAGAACAAAACTTAGCCCACATAATCCTGGAAGGTGTAAGCAATACAGAATAACCTATCTAGGCCCCCATAAGCTCTGTCAAGAACCAATCAATCTATATACCTCTATCGGTACCACTGAGGCTCCATAAGTGACTGTAACTGCATCTCAGGCAGACTAGGCCCTCGTGAGGGTTAGAAATATGATCTTTGACATAGAAGGAGTTCGTAGGAAACTCCATCGTGGCCCTAAAGGCTTTACTTTAGTCCTTTCATATTCTCAATAGCTCCATAAGCAACTCGATAGCTTATGAGCCATTCAATAACTCATAAGCAACTCAATAGCTCTGAAAGTAGTTTCATAGTGTCGTAAATGATGGCATCATCATGGCTCTGTAAGCAACTAAATAGATCTATAAGACTAAGTAGCATCATAGCCCCGTAGGCAGTCTATAGCTCCCTCCCTCAGCCATTACATCGAGAGGTCATACGAAACGAGATTAACCTCTATCGGGGATGCTATACTACAACCTCAAGTCTAATTATATCGACTAACTATAAAATTCAAGTAAGGAAGTTACTACAGTGATACTAGTCGTATCAATGTTACGACAAGAATAACTTGCCGAAGAAATAGCCTTAACATACCTTAATCGATGATTTCTATGCACTCGAACAACTCCAACCTTAAGTCAGTAATTCCACCAATTTTCAGCACTCATGCTGAGAAAATAAGGCTATTTCAATACTAACAAGCCGCAAATAGCAATATCTATTAATAGGATTGACTATAACTTTAACTTCGATTAATTCATCCAAAAACTTGCCAATTCCCGAGAACTTAGAAGGTAGAATTGCTTACCTACTGCCTGTTAGGACTTAATTTAAAGTAATTTCGACAAACTTTACTCGGTGGGGTTCCAGTACACTGAGCGAATTTTTAAAAAATAACTCCGTAGAGATGCTTCTCGTAGTCCTAGAACTCGTTATTCAAGGTGAATTTGCATTTGGACGGAGTTTAGTGGTGTAATTTGGTAAACAATCAAAGAAAGGTAGAGAGGACCTTCATGGATTTGCGTTCTGATCTTGGAAATTATAACTAATGAATTGAACTTGACTTATATATATACATATAGGGCATTGGGGGTCGGACGCACCATACGGGCCATCGCGCCATAGGGATGCCGCGTCGTGCTGGCCCTCACAGCCTAGCCTCGCCCGTCCCTGCTAGCCCACTCGACCATGTCCTTGCTTGTCCTACCACCAAGACTTCTCCTGCATGTTTCATTCTCTCATTGCTCACCGCAAGCCCCGCGCATGCATACTAGCAACTAACATCTTATGAGGTGTAACAATAACCTACATTGGCAACGTAGTTCTGGGGACCTGGGTGTGTTGGAATCTCGGTCCGCTCGATGCTAAGTACTACTCCCACTGGATAGTCCTAACTTGACTACTAAGCTGATAGTTTGAAGCTGGGGTCCTGGGCTAAGTAAGGAATACTTATCTGGAAGTAACCTGAGAGTCTGTAGGACCGAATAACTGAAAACTGGTGTTCTAAGACTAGTCAGAGCTACTTATCTGGGAGCGTCATTACCATCTAAAGAACTAACTGAAACTGATATTGGTGGTTCTAAGACTGGTCAGAGCTGTTTATCTGGAAGCATCGTAATCGTCTAAAGAACACACTGATAATTGAAAATTGGAACTAGGAAGTACTACTAACACCTCAAGAACTGACTATAGTCAAACTGTTCAGCTGATATTTCTGTAAGATACTGAAATTTACTAAGTACTGACTTAGACTAAACAATCAATAATTCTACTCTTGATCATATAGTTGTACTATCATGGTGATTTCAAGAATAATCAGAATCAAGCAACACTTGTATTTAGAATATGCTGAAATACTCAATTCATTGTATTCAAGAAACTAGGGATAAAATCATATAATTTCATGAAAAGAGATAATGATCAAAAGTATAGGTAACAACATCCCTCAATACTCATGAAAATTATAACAGGAAGAAATCCATAATTTACTGGCAAATGAACCCAAACTGTGAACTTTAGGGTTAGAACTGATAAGCATTTCAGAAGAGTTTTGGGGAACAAGGGAAGGACAATGCCCTTATTGAATTTCCACATACCTGGAGTCAAATTTCCTGAAAAGGATCTGGAGAATCTTAGGGGGGAACTTGAAAACCCTAGCTTGCTCTAAGAGAACTGTAAGGAACTTCTTTTCTCTAGAGATTTAAAGTTGAGTGAAAATGTAAGGAATTTAGTCGATTACCCTTTTAATTCTCTCCAAAACATGCACAAAACTGCGTAGTTTAGGAACTAAAAAAGACGGAAGTTACTAAAAAGACCCTAAAACAAATTTGGAAAACTATCTGACAGGGACCAACGTGTCACACAACGAATCATTGGTTGATATCACGACTCGTTGGTGTAATACCCCAGAAGTGCGTAAGAATAGACCCAGAAGTTTAAAAGTTGAAAACTATAGATATTGGGAAAAATTGCATAGGACAGGCCATGGAACGACTCGTGGTAAAAAACCACGAGTCGCTGTATGCAGTCGTTGGTAAGGGAAGGCTGGGTGGCAGTGGAGACAACTGACGACACAATGACTCGTTGTTGGGAACAACGAGCCATTGTCAGCAGGCATTGGAAGAGGTTGGGTTCAGCAGGTGGCATACAACGGGTCTTCCAACGACTCGTTATAGGTTGTAACGAGTCATTGTTACCGGTCATTGTTTTGGTACGAGAATTTCTAATGTAGATGACGGATCGAGACCGACTCATTGGAAGGAACCACGAGTCGTGGTGAGGCCCGTGGTAAGCAGGTTCAGATTTTGTGATGAGCAAACAACGGACGATGTAATGGATCGTTATTTTAGAGGACGATTCCTCCTATCCATCCGTTGTTCAGTTATGGAAGTGAGCTACAGCAGTGCAAACCACGAGTGACAGAACGGGTTGTCGTTAGCTGTAACGACCTGTTGGTTTCGTCCGTTAGTTCAACCCGGCCAGTTTTCAAGGCAGATTCATTAAGGGCATTTTCAACTTTGTCATGCTATGAGACCCTAAACTACGTCGTTTAACTTATGGAAGGTGGGTTTTTAGGGGGGATAATTTATTCAACGTCCCTATTCATGCATGCAAGAGTATAGGGAGGTAATCAAGGGTGATTTAAGGCTCTTCTCTTCAATTCTTCCAATTCCCTTCTTGGGAAATCAAGGGGAGCTAAGAACCAGTTATTCTCAGGTATGTAAGGCCATCAATGGGTGTTTCCTTCCTCACCCATGCCAATTCTCTACGTTTTTATGAATATTCTGTCAAAAGCTTGTGGGGTTCTGAAGTAGATTTATATAAAAATATAATGATTTCTAATGGGATTTTTTATTTTGAATCTTATCATATTATAATGGGTTTTGATCAACTTTGTGATTTAAATTATCTATAATATTATCGATTTCTTGATTTCTATTGAAGTTAGCCTAATTACGCATGACCCATGATAAATCGATTTATGATCTACTATTTCCATTGATGATATTTACAAGTCTAGTATGAATTATGATTCAAATTATGGATTTATGATATTACCCATCATGATTTTATGAATTTCAAGTTATATGCATGATTTACAAGTATGATGAACTTTTGAATCACGAATCATGTTTTGGCCGATTCACGGGCCTTATTTCATGGCTAGTTCATGTATGTACAAGCATGTTTATGATTATCATGATTTAACTATCCCATGAACTCATGGAAGTTATACTATGAGCACTATATATGTTTTGGGAGTAGTATCGAACATCGAGTGGATTCGGGATCTAGGTTCAGCCCCGGACATCATAAACTACGTGCCACCGTAGATATGTTGGGACCTCCTATGTGACTGTCCTCCACCCAAATGACCCTTTTCATGGTGATATCACAATTTCATGGTTCTACCTTTGGCAAGGTACGGACACCCTCCCGACTAGGGTTACAAGTCGGGCTTCATATGTGCTCATATGGGGTACGTCAATTTAGAGAATCTCCCACTATTTCTCATGATTTATGAATGTTATGATTATGTATTTTGGCTCAAGTCATGTTAAATAAAGCTCTTCTCTTACATTTACGATTATGTTTGCATTATGAATGTTTTGAAATCCTTGAGCCCTATATTATGTTATGATGTTTACGATATGAGCATGATGTCCTACTCTTGTGATCACTTATGAGTTTTATATATGTTTTAAATATCTGTTTTACTTACCTTGCATACTCAGTATATTCCACGTACTGACTGCATACTTTCTATTCTGTATCATTTCATGATATAGGACTCGGCTCTCAGGTTCACCCTCCTCAGTAGCTCCTCAGAGTTTGCTATCAGCTTATTTGGTGAGTCCTCATGTTTTTAGGGCCATATGTTCAGGCTCTATTGTTTCTCTTTCAGTTTTAGTATCGTAGGATTAGTTGGGGTGTTGTCCCATCAACCCGTCTTTCATGATTAGAGGCTTCTCAGACTATATGTTGTATTCAGCCGTCATGTATGGATCATGTATTGTCTTTTCTCTGTTATTATGACATGTTTATATTTTCTTGTGTTAAGTCTTCCACTTATGTGAATGAATTAGATGTATGCTCATGCCATGGGTCAACTTGGGGTCTTTCGAGGCTCCTTGTCTCGTGTCTATGATTCAGGTGCACGTGCGGGTTATGAAAAACTTGGGATCAGAGCCATAGGTTTTGAAGTGTCCTAGGTTGTATGAAAGCTGCGTTAAGTAGAGTCTTTTTCATGGGTGTGAAACGCACCACACTTATGACGGAGAGGCTACGAGACATTTCGGAAATGTTCCTTTCTTTCATGATCTATGTCGTGCGATGAAAGTCCTCTACCCTTCTAATTCATACTATTCACGTTTACAACATCATGCCTCCACGCTGAGGGAACACCAGAAGAAATGGTAACGGTAATGATCATGAGGGTGCCAATGGTGAGGAGCACCAACCAGCCCCACCCGTTCACGAGGAGCACGCACCAGAGCCAGCTTCCCATACTGAGTTTAGGGCAGCGATTCAGATGCTAGAAGAGGCCATGACGGCCCAGGTCCAAAATCAGATAGTGGTGCATTACCCTTAGAATGGGAATGCGGTGGCAGCCAGGGTGAGGGATTTCTTGAGGATGAGCCCTTCAGAGTTCAAGGGGACAAATATGGACAAGGATCCACACGATTTCATTAAGGAGATTCTGAAGATCACCCAGGTTATAGGGGTGAACAATGGGGAGTGTGTTGACTTGACCTCCTATTAGCTAAAGGGGGTGGCTCACATATGGTTCATGTAGTGGAGAGATGCCAGGGTAGTGGGTGCAGGCCCGATAGGATGGGAAGAGTTCCACGTGGAATTTTTGGATTGGTTCTTCCCTCAGGAAATGAGGGAGCTCAAGATGGCCGAGTTTGTTAATTTGAAGAAGGGTAACATGTCCGTTCAAGAGTACGCATTAAAGTTCACTCAATTATCTAAGTATTTTCCAGAGTTGTTAGCGGACCATAGGGCTCGGGTGAGTCCTTTCGTGCATGGGGTGGCGGATTATTTGGACAAGGATTGCAGGATCGCCATGCTATATCGGGATATCAACTTTCCCCGCATCGTGTTGCATGCTCAGCAAATGGAGTCGGTTTACCGGAGGAAGAGGGAGTCCAAGAGGGCCAGGACTGACAGTTATGGGAATTCTTAGGTCAGGTCAGGGGGTGGACAGCATCGGTAGTCCCAACACAGGTCTATCGCTCTGGCTCCATTATCGGCCAGCACGCCATCTAGGTTCAGAGGAGATTAGAGGAGCATGGCTTCAGGCTCGAGGGATCAGGGTAGCATGCAGGTGGAGCGCACTTTTCCATCTTATGCGAAGTGCAACAAGAATCATTTTGGGAGGTTCTTAATTAGCTCAGATGCGTGTTTCTGGTGTGGCAAACCCGAGCACAGACTTAGGGATTACCCCTCAGCCAGACCAGGGGTCGGTGGTGCCCGTGTGATAGAAGCCAGTTCTGCCATTCCAGTAACACGTCCCCCTCAGCAGGGTGCCTCTACTAGTTCAGCAGGTGGTTAGCGCCAAAACAGGTTTTATGCTTTAGTACCCCTCCAGGAGCAGGAGGCTTCACCAAATATGGTCACTAGTAGTTGCAAGTCTTCCATATTGATGCTTATGCCTTGCTATATCCAGGAGTTACTTTGTCTTTTGTGACTCCCTATATTGCAAGTAGTTTTGGAGTTATCCCTGAAATTCTGTCAGAACCGTTCTCAGTCTCTACCCTAGTCAGTGAATCAGTTGTAGCTAGGTGGGTGTATAGAGGTTGCCCCATTACAGTGTTGCATAAGGTCACCTTCGTAGACTTAGTAGAATTAGCTATGACTGAATTTAACCTCATTATGGGCATGGATTAGTTGTTTGTGTGTTGTCCTTCAATTAATTGTAGGACCCGTGCGGTGGAATTCCAATTTACGGGTGAGGCAGTTTTAGAGTGGAAGGGTAATTCAGTTGTACCAGCCGGTCGGTTTATTTCATATCTTAAGGCTAGGAAAATGATTTCTAAGGGCTACATGTATCACCTAGTTAGGGTTAAGGATGTTGAGTCCGAGCCCCCGACTATCTAGTCAGTTTCGGTAGTGGGTAATATCTGGAGGTTTTTCTCGATGATTTGCCAAGTGTTCCTCCTGAGAGGGAAATTGATTTCAGCATTGATCTCATACCCGATACGCAGCCCATCTCTATTCCTCCCTACAGGATGGCTCCAGATGAGCTAAAGGAGATGAAGGACTTGTTAGATAAGGGATTTATTAGGACAAGCAAGTATCCATAGGGTGCACCGGTGTTATTTGTCGGGAAGAAGGATGGTTCCCTTCGCATGTGTATTGATTACCAGCAATTGAACAAGGTCATCGTCAAGAATATGTACCCCTTACCCAGGATCGATGACTTGTTTGACCAGATTCAGGGTGCCAGATATTTCTCAAAGATAGATCTCAAGTCCGGGTATCACTAGCTCAGGGTTTGGGAGAGTGACATCCCGAAAACTACTTTCACGACTCGGTATGGTCACTACGAATTTTTTGTTATGTATTTTGGACTAACCAATGCCCCTGCAGCTTTTATGGACTTGATGAACATGGTATTGAAGCAATATCTAGACATGTTCGTGATCATGTCATCGATGATATACTTATATACTCTCGGAGCGAGGAGGAGCATGTCGCTCACTTGAGAATAGTGCTTCAGACCCTCAAGCATCTTCAGTTGTATGCAAAGTTTAGAAAGTGTGTATTTTGGTTGGACTCCGTGGAATTCTTAGGCCATGTGGTATCCAGTGAGGGCATAAAGGTATATTCTCAGAAGATTGAAGCGGTAAAGAATTGGCCTAGACCGGTGAATCCATCAAAAATTCGGAGTTTCTAGAGCCTAGCAGGCTACTATCGGAGGTTTGTGGAGGGTTTTTCATCAATTGCAACACCATTGACCTAGTTGACTTAGAATAAGGTAAAGTTCCAATTGTCGGAGGCTTGCGAGAAAAGCTTCCAAGAGTTGAAGACTTAACTCACTTCAGCACCAGTGTTGACCCTACCCAAGGGTACTGATGGTTTTGTAGTATATTGAGATGCTTCAAGAATCGGACTTGGGTGTGTGTTGATGCAGCATGGGAAAGTGATAGCGTATGCCTCAAGACAGTTGAAAATCCATGAGAAGAATTACCCGACCTATGATCTTGAGTTGGCCACAGTGGTGTTTGCATTGAAGATATGATATGGGGTTCACGTGGATGTATTTACGAACCACAAGAGCTTGCAATATGTGTTTTCACAGAAAGATCTCAATCATCGACAAAGGAGGTGGTTGGAGCTACTTAAGACTATGATATGAGTGTTCTTTACCACTTGGGTAAGGTTAATGTGGTAGAGGACGCACTTAGTAGGCTCTCTATGGAGAGTGTGTCCCACATGGATGAGGGAAAGAAAGAGTTGGTGATAGATGTCCATCAACTTGCAAGGTTGGGAGTTAGATTGGTCGACTCGACCGATGGCGGTGTTGTTGTGCAAAACGGATCTGAATCATCCTTGGTGACTGATGTGAAGGCTAGACAAGATGAGGATTCGATATTGGTAAAGCTGAAAGAAACCGTCCGGAGTCAGAAGGTGGAGGTTTTCTCCCAGGGGGAGATGGTGTATTGCGGTACCAGGGTCTTCTGTGTGTTCCAGATGTAGATGATCTAAGAGACCGGATATTGCATGAGGCACATGGATCCAGATACTCTATCCATCCAGGTGCCACCAAGATGTATCATGATTTGCGGGAGATATATTGGTGGAACGGCATGAAGAGGGACATTGCAGAATTCATAGCCAAGTGCCCGAACTGTCAGCAAGTGAAGGTCGAGCACCAAAGGCTGGGAGGCGTACTTCAGAATACTAGCATTCCTACTTAGAAGTGGCAAGAAATCAATATGGACTTCATAATTGGGTTGCCCTGTACTTGCCAGCAATATGACTCCATCTGGGTGGTGGTCGACAGGTTGACTAAGGCGGCATATTTCCTACCAGTAAAAACCACAGATTCAGCGGATGATTATTCCAAGTTGTATATTCGGGAGTTGGTTCGACTTCATGGAGTGTCCTTGTCTATTATTTCGAACTGAGGTACTCAGTTTATCTCCCAGTTATGGTGGTCTTTTTAGGAGGGGCTTGGGACTCAAGTTAAGCTCAGCACAGCCTTTCATCCACAAACGGATGGCCAAGCTGAATGAACAATCCAGACTCACGAGGAAATGTTGAGAGCATGTGTGATGGATTTCAAAGGTAGCTGGGATGATCATTTGCCCTTGGTTGAGTTTTCTTATAATAACAGCTATCACTCTAGCATCCAGATGGTGCTGTTCGAGGATCTTTATGGACGAAGGTGTAGATCGCTCATTGGATGGTTTGAGGTTGGTGAGGCAGCTATAATAGGGCTTGATTCGGTTCATGAGGTTATGGTAAAGGTTCAGTTGATAAGGGACCAGTTGAAAACCGCTCAGAGTCGTCAAAAGTCATATGCGGATGTGAGAAGAAGAGATTTGGTGTTTGACCTAGACGATTGGGTATTACTGAAGGTATCTCCCATGAAGGGAGTCATGCGGTTTGGGAAGAAAGGAAACCTCAGTCCCTTCTATGTTAGTCCCTACCGGATCACGAGAAGAGTTGGTAAGGTAGCGTATGAGTTGGACTTGTCCTCAGAGTTATCTTATGTACATCCCGTGTTTCATGTGTCGCTTTTGAAGAAGTGCTTGGGAGATCCAGCTCTAGTAGTCCCAGTGGACAGCGTCGGTGTAAAAGATAGCCTCAGCTATGAAGAAGTTCCTGTGGAAATATTAGACCATCAAGTTCGGAGACTAAGGAACAAAGAAGTAGCTTCAGTTAAAGTACTATGGAGAAATCATCATGTTGAAGGAGATACATGGGAAGCCAAAGCGGATATGATGGCTAGATACTCATATTTATTCTCTACCGGCTCAGTTTTGACTTGAGGTATTAGTTCTGCTCTATGACTATATTTAGTTTTCATATTCAGTTCATGTGTTCAAGTTTCCTTTATGTGTATGAATGTGTATATGAAGCATGAGATCAGTTCAGCTATGTGATATGAATCGAAGGTAGTCATTCCGAAAAACAATTTCGGTTAAGATGATCAGTATTTGAATATGATAATTGCATGTCTCTATTTTCTGCTTTTTCCTACATTCGAGGATGAATGTTACCAAGGGGGAGATATTGTAATACCCCGGAAGTGTGTAAGAATATACCCAGAAGTTTAAAAGATGAAAACTGTAGAAATTGGGAAAAAATGAACAGAGCGGGCCATGGAACGACTCGTGGTAACAAACCACGAGTCGTTGTATGCAGTCGTTGGTTAGGGAAGGCTGGTTGGAAGTGGAGACAACGGACAACACAATGACTCGTTGTTGGGAACGACGAGTCGTTGCCAACAGGCGTTGGAAGAGGTTGGGTTTAGCAGGTGGTATACAATGGGCCTTCCAACGACTTGTTATGGGTTGTAACCAGTCGTTGTTACCGGTCATTATTTTGGTGCAAGAATTCCAGTGTAGATGATGGATTGAGACCACAACTCGTTGGAAGGAGCACGAGTCTTGGTGAGGCCCGTGGTAAGCAGGATCAGATTTTGTGATGAGCAAACAACGGACGATGTAACAGATCGTTGTTTTAGAGGAAGATTCATCTTGTTCATCTGTTGATCAGCTCTGGAAGTAAGATAAATTAGTGCAAACCACGAGCGACAGAACGGGTCGTCGTTAGCTCTAACGACCCGTTGGTTCCATATGTAGTTCAACCCAGCCAATTTTCAGGGCAGATTCATTAAGGGCATTTTTGACTTTTCCACGCTATGATACCCTAAACTACGTCTTTTAACTTATGGAAGGTGGGTTTTTAGGGGGGATAATTTATTCAAAGTCCCCATTCATGCATGCAAGAGTATAGGGAGGTAATCAAGGGTGATTCAAGGCTCTTATCTTCAATTATTCCAATTCCCTTCTTGGGAAATCAAGGGAAGTTAAGAACTAGTTATTCTCAGGTATGTAAGGCCATCAATGGGTGTTTCCTTCCTCACCCATGTCAATTCTCTACGTTTTTATGAAAGTTCTATCAAAAGCTTATGGGGTTTTGAAGTAGATTTATATAAAAACCTAATGATTTCTAATAGGCTTTGTGATTTTTGAATCTTATCATATTCGAATGGGTTTTGATCAGCTTTATGATTCAAATTATCTATAATATTATCGATTTCTTGATTTCTATTGAAGTTAGCCTAATTACGCATGACCCATGATAAATCGATTTATGATCTACTATTTCCATTGATGATATTTACAAGTSTAGTATGAATTATGATTCAAATTATGGATTTATGATATTACCCATCATGATTTTATGAATTTCAAGTTATATGCATGATTTACAAGTATGTATGAACTTTTGAATCACGAATCATGTTTTGGCCATCTCACGGGCCTTATTTCATGGCTAGTTCACGTATGTACAAGAATGTTTATGATTATCATTATTTAACTAGCCCATGAACTCATGCAATTTATACTATGAGCACTATATATGTTTTGGGGGTAGTATCGAATACCAAGTGGGTTCGAGGCCTACGTTCTGTCCTGTACCTCATAAACTACGTGCCACCATAGGTATGTTGGGACCTCCTATTGACTGTCCCCAGCCCAAATGACCCTTTTCATGGTGATATCACACTTTCATGATTCTACCCTTGGCAAGGTACGGACACCCTCTCGACTAAGGTTACAAGTCAGGCTTCATGTGTGCTCATATGGGGTATGTCGGTTAGGAGAATCTCTCATTGTTCCTCATGATTTATACATGTTATGATTATGTATTTTGGCTCAATTCATGTTAATAAAGCTCTTCTCTTATGTTTACGATTATGTTTGCATTACGAATGTTTTGAAATCCTTGAGCCTATATTATGTTATGATGTTTACGATATGAGCATGATGTCCTGCTCTTATGATCACTTATGAGTTTTATATATGTTTTAAATGTCTGTTTTACTTATCTTGATTACTTAGTACATTTCACGTACTGATCGCATACTTTCTATGTTGTATCGTTTCATGATACAGGACCCGACTCTCAGGATCACCCTCCTCAGTAGCTCCTCAGAGTTCGCTATCAACTTATTTGGTGAGTCCTTATGTTCCAAGGGCCATATATTTAGACTCTATTGTTTCTCTTTTAGTTCAATTTCAGCATCAGGTATTAAATTCCTCCTCAATACTCTACTCAATTTCGTATTCATCAGCTTTATTCATGTTTTTGATATACATCCTAGTTGCATGAACTCAATTAGTATGATTAAATCAATTCAGAGTCAATCATTCTTTCATAAATCAATTTATAGTTTCAGTTTGGGAATTGCATCTCTTTCCCAGTGTGCCAGCAGTTTTAGCCTTCATTCGAGGATGAATGAATGATCTCAAGGGGGAGATATTATAACACCCCAAAACTTTTATAGACCAAACTCAGACTTTGCATGAAAAAATAGAAGGAACTAGGATATTTTGTCTCAAGACGACTCAGACAACGAGTCGTTGTCAGTACCAACGAACTGTTGGATGAGTCATTGCTTGACTTGCAATCCTTCCATCCGGGAACCAACGAGCTATGCAACAATCCGTTATGAGGAGTAATGAGTCATTCTGTGGAGTCATTGTTTCCCAATTCAAAATTCTACCAGATACCTCCCAGAAGCAACGAACGGAACCAACGACTCATTATCACCTTTAACGAGTCGTGGTTTCCACCTGTCACCAGATCTCAAGTCCAAGCAGTGTTGACCACGAGCAGACACAATGACCCATTGGTTCTAGCAATGAGTCATTATGTCGTCCATTAGGAGAGGGACCAAGTTTTCCTGCCAGTGACAACGAGAGGTACCAATGACCCGTTGGTTCATCCAACGAGTCGTGGTCCCCTCCCGTTGTCAAATTCCAGTGAGCCCTGATTCCAAGCCGAGGACCAACTGTCACGACCCGCACATGCACCCGAATTGTAGACACGGGACAAGGAGCTCCGATAGACCCCAAATTGACCCATGGCATGAGCATACATCTAATTCATTCACATAAGCAGAAGACTTAACACAAGAAAATGTAAGCATGTCATAATAACGGAGAAAAGACAATACATGATCCATACATGACGGTTGAATACAACTTATAGTCTGAGAAGCCTCTAATCATGAAAGATGGGTTGATGGGACAACATCCCAGCTAACCCTACGATACTGAAACTGGAAGGGAATAAATGAGGTTATTTAACCATCATGTCTACTTCTGCCTGCCATGTGGCTCCCTCAACTAGTTGGTTCCTCCATAAGATTTTCACTAAAGCGACTTCCTTGTTCCTCAGCTTACGAACCTAACGGTCTAGGATCTGAACTAGAACCTCTTCGTAAGAGAGACTATCCTTCACTCCCACACTGTCTAGTGGAAAAACATAGGTCGGATCACCGATGCACTTCTTCAACAGTGATACATAGAAAACTGGGGCACCGATGCTAACTCTGAAGGTAATTCTAACTCATAGGCCACATTGCCAATTCGTCTCAGAATCCTTTGGGTCCTAAATACCTCGTACTGACTTTTCCTTTCTTTCCAAACCTCATCACCCCTTTTATGGGTGAAATTTTCAGATACGTCCAATCATCTATAGCAAATTCTAACTCTTTCCTCCTCACATCAGCATATGATTTCTGTCGGCTCTGAGGTATTTTTAACCTTTCTCTGATAAGTTGCACTTTCTTCATAGCTTCATGAACTGAGTCTGGTCCTTTCAAGGTAGCTTCTCCAACTTCAAACCACCCTATAGGAGACCTACACCTTCTACCATATAATGCCTCAAACGAGGCCATCTAAATACTAGAGTAGTAGTTTTTGTTGTATGCAAACTCGATGAGAGGTAAGTGATCATCCCAACTGCCCTTGAAGTCGATCACACAAGCTCTCAGCATATCTTCTAAGGTCTGAATAGTCCACTCAGTTTGTCCATCTATCTAAGGGTGAAATGTTGTGCTGAGTTTGACCTGAGTATCGAGTCCTTTCTGAAATGACTTCTAGAAATGCGAGGTGAACTGGGTACCTCTATTTGAAATAATGGATAAGGGAACTCCATGTATTCTAACCAACTCTCGGATGTATAGTTTAACGTAATCCTCAACTGAGTCTATAGTATTAACTAGGAGGAAATGTGCTGACTTGGTCATCTGATCTACTATCACCCAAATTGAATCATGCTGCCGACGAGTACGAGGTAGATTTGTAATGAAGTCCATATTCACTTTTGCCCACTTCCATGTGGGTATGCTGATATCCTGAGCCATACCCCCAGGTCTTTGGTGTTCAACCTTGACCTGCTGGTAGTTCGGACACTTAGCCACAAATTCTGCAATATCTCTCTTCATGTCGTTCCACCAGTAGATTTTCCGTAGGTCATGATACATCTTAGTGGCACCTAGGTAGATAGAATATCTGGAGCTATGTGCTTCTGCCAGTATTTGCTGTCTCAAGTCACCTACATCCGGAACATATAGCTTGCCCTAGTAACGAAGTGCTCCATCTCCCCCTTTGGAGAAAGCCTCCACTTTTTTTCTTAGAACTTCTTCTTTCACCTTAAGCAATATGGGATCTTTATCTTACTTTGACTTAACCTCAACAACTAATGAGGATTATGACCCACTATGCAGTACTACTCCGCCCTCAGTTGAATCCACCAACTGCACTCCCAACTGAGCTAACCTGTGAATATCCTTTGCCAAATCTTTTCTTTCCTCTTCTACATGAGCAACGCTTCCCATGGATATCCTGCTTAGGACATCAGCCACCACATTGGCTTTGCCTGGGTGATATAGCACGCTCATGTCATAATCATTCAGTAACTCCAACTACCTTCTCTGATAAAGGTTTAAATCTTTCTGACTTAACACGTACTGAAGGCTCTTATGATCGGTGAAAAAATCCACGTGAGCCCCATAAAGGTAATGCCTCTATATTTTTAGAGCAAACACCACTACTGCAAATTTAAGATCATGATTCAGATAATTCTTTTCATGAACCTTGAGATTTCTGGAGGCATAAGCTATCACCTTACCCCGCTACATCAGAACGCAATCGAGGAAAACTCTAGAAGCATCACATTAAACTATGAACCCATTTGTCCCTTCTGGTAAGGTCAAAATTAGAGTTGTAGTGAGTCGAGTCTTCAGCTCTTAGAAACTCTTCTCACATGCATCTGACCACTGGAACTTCACATTTTTCTGAGTTAGCTTAGTAAGAGGAGACATAATAGAAGATAATCCCTCTATAAACCGTTGATAATAACCGGTTAGACCCAGGAAACTTCTGATATCTGTTGGGAAAGTAGGTCTTGGCTAGTCTTTTACCACTGCTATCTTTTGAGGATCTACCTGAATACCCTCACTTGAGACCACATGACCGAGGAAAGCCACAAACTTCAGCCAGAATTCACAATTTGCTGAATTTACCGAATAACGAGAGGTCTCTGAGAATCTGCAACACTATTCTCAGATGGTTAGCATGCTTCTCCTCATTTTTGGAGTACACCAAGATGTCGTCTATGAACACAAAGACGAATATATCCAAATACTATTTAAATACCCCGGTTCATCAGGTCCATGAAAGCTGCAGGAGCATTAGTCAGTCTAAAGGACATAACCATAAATTCATAGTGACCATACCAAGTTCTGAAGGCTGTTTTCGGTATGTCACATTCCCTGACCCTAAGCTGATAATACCCTGACCTGAGATCTATCATGGAAAAATGACTGGCTCCTTGAATCTGATCGAACAAGTCATCAATCCTGGGTATGGGATACCTACTCTTAACTGTAACCTTGTTTAGTTGATGGTAGTCGATACATATTCTGAGAGTACCG
The DNA here is from genome assembly GCA_018107945.1 of Datura stramonium. Lineage (NCBI taxonomy): Eukaryota > Viridiplantae > Streptophyta > Magnoliopsida > Solanales > Solanaceae > Datura > Datura stramonium. The sequence continues at coordinate 171,566 of JACEIK010002922.1, forward strand.
TCTTTCTTTTTCACGAACGACACTGGAGCACCCCATAGAGAGATGCTGGGCCTGATGAAACCGTTATCTAAAAGGTCTTTCAGATGTTCCTTCAACTCCTTAAGCTCAGTTGCAGCCATTTTGTAAGGAGGAATAGAAATGGGCTAAGTGTCTAGAAGAAGTTCTATGTCGAAGTCTATTTCCCGCTCAGGAGGGACTCTAGGAAGATCTTCGAGAAACACGTCAGGGAATTCGCTGACAACTAGAACTGACTAAATAGTTGGGGTCTCGAAGTTAGAATCTTTGAAACAAACTAGGTGATAGATGCACCCTTTCGAAATGAGCTTCCTTGCCTTAAGGTAGGAAATAAACTGACCCTTAGGCGCTGAAACACCATCCATCCATTCAAAGACTGGCTCATTTGGGAACTGAAACCTGACAACTTTAGTTCTACAGTCGACTGAGGCATAACCAGAATGTAACTAATCCATGCCAAGAATAAGGTCAAAATCAACCATGTCTAGCTCTAATAGATCGGCTGGAAGGACTTTGCTCAATACTGAGATTGGACAGTTTCTATATACTTGGATGGCTCTAACTGACTCACCAATTGGGGTAGAGATTGAGAATGGTTCTGAGAGAACTTTTGGATTGATTTCAAACTAAAAAGCTACATAAGGAGTCACGAACAATAGTGTGGCTCCTGGATCTAATAGGGCATATACATCTAGGTAGAAAAGATGTAACGTACCCGTGACCACGTCAGGTGAGCTCTCCTGATCCTGATGAGAGGACAAAGCATAAAAGCGGTTTTGGTGCTGACTGCCATCCGTACCTGAAGTATTACCCTGCTGAGCTGGACAACCTATTGAGGCTGTTGAAGTAGACTGAGCTCTCCCCTGTCCTGCAAAAGGACACTCTTTTAACCTGTGACCCAACTGCCCACATCCAAAGCAACCCTCCTTGCTCATGTGACATTCCCTTGGATAGTTCTTGCCACACTTAGGACAAGTTGGGTAACGATTGCTGGCACTGTAACTCTAGGACTGAGAGCCAAATGCTCCACCCTCCCGATCCTTGCGCAATCGAAAAGTAGGGGTGCTGGATGATGTGGGTGCTAGAGTGCTCTATTGCTGCTGTTGTGGGTGACTTCTACCGTCGGATCTCTGGTGGCCATAATCCGACTAACCTATTCTAGACCGCTTGTTCTCCCACTCAATATCCTTAAACTTTTCTGCCTCAATTGGCTGAGCATGAATGATGAGGCTGGATAGGTCAATGTCCTTGATGAGCATCATGGTTCTGCACTCCTTCGGTACCAAATTTGACACTCCATTGATGAATTTGAGCATGCGAGCCCTTGGCTTGACTACCATCTCTGGATCATACCTTGAAAACTGAGAGAACTCCAACACATACTCCTCCCTGGTCCTATTACCTTGCTTTAGATTCATGAACTTTGTGACCTTGGCCTGCCTCAATTCCCGAGGAAAGAATCTGTCTAGAAATGCAGTTGTGAACTCTTTCCACTTTACTGGCCCTGTTGTTGCTCGCCTCCCTTCCTTTCATTGGTCGTACCAAATCTGAACCACCCCTTTCCACTGGTAGGCAGCCAAATCAGCACTCTCCATGGAACTAACACCCATAATCTAGGTGATCTTCCACACCTCATCTACAAACTCTTGCGGGTCCTCTCCCACCTTAGATCCATGGAAAGCTGGAGGGTTCATTTGGGTAAAGTCCTGAACCCTAGAAGCTAATGTAGACCTGTTTGTATTCACTGGAACCACCCTACTGGTTCACTTAGTTGGTCATCATTTGAGCTAGCAACTAGATTTCTACTCGAAATTCTATTGAGGACACTTGGTCATCCTAAGGGCTGTTGGAGCTGGTGGGGCAAGTCGGTTGACATTGCCAGCCCTCCTTCCATTTCCTCATCTTGGAGCCATATTTTCACTGAAATGAATAGAACATGAGTTAGAAGAAAATTTCTGGAATTAAATCTTAACGCACGATAAGGAGTATGAATAAAAGGGAGTTTTCCTAATAATGAATAAAAGGGAGTTTTCCTAATAACGTCTCGTAGCCTCCCTGTCATAAGTGTGGCGCATTTCACATCCATGAAAAGGACTATACTAGACGCGGCTTTCAAACATCCTAGGATACTCTAAACCTAGCTCTGATCTAAGCTTTTCACGACCCAAGTCTGCACCCTGGCCGAGACACAGTGCTTGGTGCCACAAGTGACCCCAAGCTAACCCATGGTCTATCATTACACTGGTAACTGAGTAAACATAACCGGAATCTTTATAAAAATAATTATGTAATCAATATTGCTGAGAGTGTAACCATATCAAGAAACAATACTAAACAATTGAGACTGAAAGCCATTACTAACTGATGAGTTGTTGGGACAAGCCCCCAATTAACTCTAAAGTCTGACTAAAAAGAAGCTAACTGAAAAACAAATAACGTCCTCGAAAGATAAGGACTCACCAAATGGATTGTTGCTGCTGGAATCATTGAAAGGAACTACTAATGATGTTGGGACTGAGAACCTGCGCCTGTATCATAATATGATACAGCATAGAAAGTAGGCGTCTGTACTTTGAATGTACTGAGTAAGTGATATATACAATAAACATGGAAATAAAAAATTGAACTGAAATAACATGAAATAACCAACTAATACTAAATACTGATAAAATTGATCTATAACTTATATGGTCAATAATGACCTTGACTGATGGTCATAAACATGTCCTGAAACTAGTGACTAAACTGAGCTAAACTGAGCTGAACTAAAATTGTACTTACAAATGGGAAAGTCTATAACCGACATATAACCACGTGAGCTAAACATGGAGTCCGATGTATATACCCCATCGGAGAAAGCCCACTGTACCTTGCCATGGTATAGTAGCTAGGTGGGTGATCACAAAGTTGGGGCCTGTTGGGCCAATAACCTACGGTGGAAATGTAGTTCTGGGAACCTGGGTATGCTGGAACTCCGGTTCACTCGGTGCTAATTACTACTCCCACTTGATAGTCCTAACTTGAATACTAAGCTGATAGCTCGAAGATGAGATTCTGGACTAAGTTAGAAATACTTATCTGGAAGTAACCTGAGAGTTTGTAGGACCGAATAACTAAAAACTGGTGTTCTAAGACTGGTCAGAGCTACTTATCTGGAAGCGTCATAACAGTCTAAAGAACTAACTGAAACTGATATTGGTGGTTATAAGACTGGTCAGAGATGCTTATATGGAAAACGTCGTAACCTTCTAAAGAACACACTGATAACTGATAGTTGATAACTAAAAATTGGAACTTGGAGGGATTACTAACACCTCAAGAACTGACTATAGTCAAACTGATCAGATGATATTTCTGTAAGATACTGAAATTTACTAAGTACTGACTGAGACTAAACAATCAATAATTCTACTCTTGATCATATAACTATACTATCCTGGTGATTTCAAAAACAATCAGAATCAAGCAACACTTGTATTTAGAACATGCTAAAATACTCAATTCGTTGTATTTAAGAAACTAAGGCTAAAATCATATAATTTCGTGAAAAGAGATAATGATCAAAATTATAGGTAACAACAGCCCTCAATACTCATGAAAATTATAACAACAATAAATTCATAATTTACTAGAAAATGAACCCTAACTGTAAACTTTAGGGCTAGAACTAATAAGCATTTCAAAAGAGTTTCGGGCCACAAGGGAAGGACAATTCCCTTATTGAATTCCCACATACCTGGAGTCGAATTTCCTGAAAAGGATATGGAGAATCTGAGGAGGAAACTTGAAAGCCCTAGCTTGCTCTGAGAGAACTATCGGGAACTTCTTTGCTCTGGAGATCGAGAGTTGAGTGAAAAATGAAAGGGATTTAGTCGATTACACCTTTAATTCTCTCCAAAATGTGCCTAAAATGATGTAGTTTAAGAATTAAAATAGCTAGAAGTTACTAAAATGCCCCTGAAAGATCTGGAAAACTACCCGACATGGAACAACAGGTCACACAACTAGTCACTGGTTGGTACCATGACTCATTGGGATCAGTCGTTGGTCTTGGGCCTAGAATCAGGGGTCACTAGAATTTAACAATGGGAGGGGACCACGACTCATTGGATGAACCAACGGGTCTTTGGTACCTCTTGTTGTCACTGGCAGGAAAACTTGGTCCCTCTGCTAACGTACGACAGAACGACTAGTTGGCAGAACCATAGTCGTTGTGTCTATTCGCAGTCAACACTACCTGGACCTGAAATCTGGTCACGGGTGGAAATGATGACTCGTTAGAGGTGACAACGAGTCATTGGTTCCACTCGTTGCTTCTAGAAGGTATTTGGAAGATTTCTGAATTGGGCAACAACGACTCCACAAAATATCTAGTTATTCCTCGTAACAGGTTGTTTCATAACTTGTTGGTTCCCGATGGAAGGCTTGCATCTCAAACAACAACTCATCCAATGGTCCATTGGTGCTGACAACGACTCATTGTCTGAGTCGTCCTAAGACAAAATTTTCCTGGTTCCTTCTGGTTTTTCATGCAATGTTTGAGTTTGGTCTATGAAAGTTTTGGAGTGTTACAATATTCCTGCTTATAAAATGTGGTGCACAACACATTTATAAACAAGACTCTACTAGACACGGCTTGCAGACTCCCTATGATACGATGTTTCTCTGATACCAAGTTTGTCACGCCCCACCTTGGGAAGCGTAACTAGAACCTAATGCCATACTAGATTCTAAGCTGACCTAGCTGGACATATACACTTTTGGTGCATACTAGCCACACATATCAAGAAAATAAACAGCTATATCTCAGCTCAAAATATAGCCTTAGGCCGACAAGGATGCTACATAAAAACCCGCATTAGATCAGCTCACCAAATAGTGGAAATAATGTCATCCTATGCGGGATGACAAGACCACCACGTCGTCTAAATCAGAAAAAAAAGGAAGCAGGCGCACAATACATATATATAAGCCAATAAGGATGCTTACAGATAACACAACTAGGCCCCACATGGCCACTACGCATGTCTAATCCAAAATTATACTCTGCAAGCCTCTAAAGAGTAAAATATTAGTTGGGAACGCATCTTTAAGATGTGGACCGTCCATCCTTTTGTCACTTGAGGTCACTTATGGACAGGTTATAGTATTCAGAAAGGTCAAGGGACAGTCTGATGTGCGAAACTGTATCCTGTCTTAATGGTCCATCTATTGGACCATCTTTTATGCTTAAAAATTGAAGGCTATTTGGGTTGTTTGTGCTTAATTCGTTTCGGAGAATTTGTGAGGAGCGAGTTTTCTTTTAATAAGGACGCCCGTCGATGGAAAGAATCTCGAATCGGATTCCTTTTCGAATTAATAGGGCTAAGCGGGCATCAAATGCCCGTACTTGCTTCCTTCTTTCTCCCCACCCTAATTCCTTCTTCCTCACAAGTAAAACCATTATTTTTGCATCATTGTCAAGCTTCAACAATAGCATTCGCTTCTCACATTCACTCACACATGCTTTAGCCTCTGTTCTTCAAGCATTGTTCCTCGAGAAATTAGGGCTCAACATTATCTCGGTCATCATCCTTCACTATCAGTAGGCACGAGCACACATATCAGCTAGCCTAGGTAATTTTTACTCGATTTTTGAACTCAAAATTATTGTGATTTGTGCTTCTTTTATTTGGGTAATTGAATATCTATGCTTGTAGATTAACTTTAGAGAGAGAATTTGGGGAAATTTTATGAATAGTGGATGGGGCATATATTTGAAATTATTTGCATATTCTATATTTGTTCCATTTATGAGAATTATCATATATCAAAAGAGAACACTAGACATAGTTTTGTGGTACCTGGCTAGTGATTCATTCAAACTCATAGGATATGTAGATACAGACTATGTGGGATATCTAGTTGACAGAAAACATATATCTGAAATAGATTGTTTTTGGGGCCTTGCTTAATATCATGGGCTACTAAGAAGAAAAACTCAATAACTATATCCACCATTGAGTCTAAATACGTGGTAGCTGCATTATGTTGTACACAAGTACTATGAATCCAACTGTAGCTCACTATGAAAACTACTAGAGTTCATACCCATCATATGTGGCAACTGATTTATTGGGAGTTTGCAATACATCTTTACTTCATTTCATAGAGTTTTGCATGTTTTGAAGTACTAATTTAAATTAAAACTAACTATATTATGCTATGTTTCCGGAACCCAATTGAAATAAAGAAAGGAGAAATCAAAGTCACTAAGTCTATCCAAAAATAGAGGAAAGGACGGATCGTCTCTTCAATGGATGGTCCGTAATTCCACTAGTCAAGAAGTGCCTTTGTGATCCAAAAACCATTCCCAAGTGGTTGGCAACTGACGAGGCAAAGGATGGACTGTCTTTTCAAAAAATGGCCCGTTATTCAGAAGATGGATCAAAGGCTAAAAAACACCAAGAGCCAAGGGACAAAGCGAAGGACAGACCATCTTTCCAAAAGACGGTTCATCAATCAAGAGATGGACAAAGGCTAGATAGAAACCAAATTCAAGTGACGGATCAAAGGACAGCCCGTCTTTCCAAAGGTCGGTCCATCCCTGTACACCCAGGACCCTTCGAATTTAAATGAATTTGGGGTTTTAAGGCATTTTTATAAATAGTATTTTCCATGATCTGCATTTCCTACCATCCCTTGGAGGCTGAATATTCCCTTTTCTACCTGAATCAATTTTCTCCATCATTTTAAGTTCACCTGCATACATCAACACACATTAATCTATAAATACTTGGGTTGCCTCCCAAAAGTGCTTGATTTAATATTGCAGTACGAGTGCATACTACATATAGTTAGCATCCCTTAAT